>KZ538048.1:884-54948 GCA_000934665.2 Catajapyx aquilonaris | reverse complement strand
GGGGGGGGGGGGGGAATCCCCGCAATATCCAACACCGCAAAATTATTCACGCATTCGCGTGTTGATGTTTTGGCCGTCTAATTTCGTTACATCGGATGACCTACTAAAATTCTAATTATCCTCATAATCTTTACTTGGAAAACCCAGCCGCTTAAAAGACCTTTGTCTAAGACGGTGTTTAAGCAGATTAATTTCCAGAGAACGAGTTTTCAAAGGGTACAATTAGGTTCGTTTTAGTGTTCAGAGTTGGTAAACGGCTGTAAGGCTCTAAAATTACAGACGATACCAAAAACCCTTTATCATATAACCCAAGTCATATTTCAGCAGTGCCAATGGTAAGAAAATGGCTATATACCAAAATAGCCCTTTAAATTTAACTCCTATTGTGTCAGGATTGCTGACCCTTTCGCATTGATTCTGGGTTCTAAAACCTCCCATCTTTTCCATCAAACTGAATGCGAAAAAATAGTGCTCAGGAGGGTCCAAAAAATGCGGCACACGAGCCACGACAGAAAGAATAAAACCGGGCCATTTGTTTTCTCCGAATCTCCCTGAATTGCAGATAACAGTTGGGGGGGGGNCCTGAAACTAGAGACAAGCTAAATTACGCCGGTCCTTTTTTTTTGGTTATCCCGAGCCCGAGCTGGACGTGGCATCAGGTCGCCGGCAGGCACCAACAGTGGACCCACAGATAAGGGGGGGAGGGGGTGGACTCTATTGCTGACGTTCAATTGTTGCTGGATTCCGAAGCCCCTATTGTGCTGCCGGAGTCTCTCGGGCGACTGTAATGTCAGTTTGCACGTCCGCTGCGTTCGACTTGGAAAAAAAAAAGTTGTTTCAGCCAACGTGACGCGATTTTACAATATTTTTTTAAAGCGTTTTATTATTACAAGGGTGATATAGGCGCTTTTAGAAGTATGCTGGTGCATTAAACATTAAAATTGGGGGGGTAAAAAGGAACAATCAGCAGATACTGGAATGGCCACAAGATGACGTTAGTTGCGAGTTGGCAGTATTGCCGTTAGATGGAGTTGATGCTGGAGGGATGGCGGGTGGCCGACCTGGATGAGGCTACACTGTAAACCGCAAATCGCTACAAAGCATTAAAACAGCATCAAAAGTGTATCCCCATAGAAAACCCATTTTTAATGCTCTTTTAGTGTTTTTGTTGCTAAAAGGCATCAAAAACATTACAAGAGCATCACAAGAGCGTTATTGATGTTATTGATGAGAGGCTCAGTAGTGATGCTCTTTTAAAGGTGCGTTTACATGTGGGCGATTTCACGAGCGAAGTCTTCGCCGAGGCTGAGTAACCCAAGTAACCAATATTGTTTGAGGCGAAAATCGATTGTTAATTTCAGCCTCGGCGAAGATTTCGCTCGTCAAATCGCTCACATGTAAACACACCTTAATGCATTGATGTTGCACTTGTAATGCTTTTTGTTGCTAAAAGCAACAAAAACATTAAGAGCATTAAAAATTGATGCTCCACCAGTGATGCTCTTTTAATGTATTGCTGTTTTACAGTGTTGTTGGCAACCTATATACTTTTATAATTTTCCAAAATGTCTACAATCGTACTGCGCAGGTGCGAACAAGCAGCCAATAAGATTCGGAAGAATATTCGCACATAGTTGATTTTTCTCCCAATATCGGCGTTTTCAGCAGGTAACAACCTTTGAAGGTACGTAAATGTAAGCTTGGAATGGGAAGGGAGGGGGAAAAAAAACTAGGTACACAAGGGGGCCAACAAATGGAAGTCTTCGGCGTGAAACTTGCTCCCTGAAAGGCCCGCACAGAGTAAACATTGACGGCAAGCTTGACAGGCTGCAGGTCTGAGAGAAACGACTTGGAGGCTCATGAAATCGTATATTGGGACATGACAAATGTGGAATGCGGGTCAGCCGGAGCCCAACATTTTCAAGGGTTACGCTGTCAGCGAGGAAAGATTTAAAATCTCTTTTTCATTCATAATATCGCTGGTTTGGGGCCTGCCTGTCCGCACGTCCATCTCACCAACTAAACACGCTCGTCAACGTCGGCGGCGTCGCGTCAAGCCCGCCGTACTTGATTGCGATTTGTGTATCCAAGCTGGGCTTGTCCTGTCCTTATACGATGTTTTTCTGAGAATGGCTTATTCTTTCATGGAGGCTTCATCTTTTTTTCCATGGGTTGGGCCTCATCTGCAGGCTTGCTGTGTGCCAACCCCTTCCTATAAGCTGGAGCCAAGGAAGCGGAATGCATTAGGTGTTTTGAGAGGTGAATAGCACCGCATGTTGCAAACGTCAGCTGCTTCAACGTCGGTCAATAATACGGAACCACTAGAGTCGACACTGCAAAAATTTTTTGGCTGGTTTCTCACACTTTTGTTGTTTGGGACTTTTGTTGGGTGACAGTGTCAATCGTATCTTTTTCTCGTATTTTGGACACGGTCTGGGAAAAGTCAAGTGGTGGAAGAGCGACAAAAATGCAGGTTTTGACCCCCGGATAAATAGGGCCATTAGGATTACCCGTGCTGGGAGATCGAGTGGATTACATGATGGAAGCTCACAAATATGCAAATAGGGCTTCAAACTGCGTATACTTAACGGTGGGGCTTCATGCATGACATCGACATGTGACTGTTGCTTTGGCGCAGTTTTCTACTCCGGATCCCTGACTTGGCGCAATCCATTTCAAACTTTGCACAAAGAATGAGACCGCTACGTGCAAACAAGCTGTTGTTTGCGTAAAGTTTTAAATGGATTGTCCCGGCAGCAAGAATGATTAATAAATGTGTGCATAATGTTACACAAACTGTTGGGGGGGCTGAAGCTGTACAAGGGGCTTAAAACAACCCAAGGGTTGTTTTCTTGTTACCTTACTATAGTTATTGAAAACACTGAACAAGTTACATATATGTCAATAAAGTTGACTGCTTCGGGCTTGGATGGCGTTTTAGCCAGCCAAGCATAAACGAGTAAAAAAGAGTGCACATTGCCATTTTTTTTTAGAGAGAGAGAGAGAGCCAGGGTTGCCCCAGAATATTTGAAAGCGTTTAGTAGCGGGGGTTGCGGGTGTGTATCCTCCCATAAGCACTTTGGTGGAACATGAGAGCACCCAGGATCTATTATTGATGCTCAACGGATGAGTGATGGGATAGGCGTTCGTTCCATCATCGAGGGCCGCAATTACGTTTCATCAACTCACATCTCATCAACGCCCGTCCAAATTTTGACCAGAAAAAAACCCTCCATTCGGTACACATCTAGCTGTAGTGAAGCAGACAGCACACTTGAAAACGGTTTGCTTGGAAGGAAGATAAGCGGTGTTTGGTGCCGGGTTTCCACAATGGCCTCTGAGGTACACCAACCATGCTCCTAGAAACCTAGCTCCATGGAAAAGCCTCCTTATCTCCTGACTTCAGGCATGACCTCTCAAAGTGCGGCTGCTAATGAGCCGAGTCTCACTCTGCCTGTCAACATGTTGATGATACGACACAGTTCCACAACTATTAGGACATCGATCCGTCCACGCCCCAAGGTGATCTTCTGGCGGTTTCATTAAGCCCTCCCAACCATTTGTATGGTGAGATACAATTGGCGAGATTGGGAGGATGGTACTGCATCACCCCCCAAGTGATACCACCAGACTGTATATCGAACTCCATATACTTTCTGGCCCACCCCTTCAAATCCATCATTTCTAACCAAATCAAAACATGTCTGGGGAAAAGTGTCGGGGAGCTCATACACTCTCGGGGATCCTCCACTTTGTGGCTCTCGAGCGATGGATGCGGGGATGGGATTCTAACTGTACACTTACCGAGCATACAATCTATTTGTGATATCGTTTTTTTTTTTTTTTACCCTAGAATGCCACTCCGGAGATTGTGTCAGAGGCGAGAGAAAAAAAAAGGTGCAGAACGGAAGTCGCTTGCCTTGGCTGCCGAGAAGTCCTTTCGCAAAAATAGCATTCATAAATTTGTGCACAGCTCGGCTGTATTAAAAATACACTCTTTTGGCTATGGTAAGGTCGCGCGTGTCGTTTACAGAGGACCCTGTCTTTTGTCACTGTTTTGCCAAATGATATTGTGTGAGCTTTACGGCCAGAGCTGTTTCATTATGGCCAGACACCACCAAAAAAAAAATGCAAACGCACTTCCCCTCAGTAATGAAACGCTGCAGCGTAATACACTTTCTGCTAAACTGCTAGTGACGATTCTACCATCCGCAATAATACTGAATCGCCCTAAATGATATTGGACATCCAATTTAGACCGGTAGAAGATTTAGTGAATCACTTCTAGCTGCTTCGTTGAAAAATTTGGCAACGGTGTGTGGTGTCGTCATTGGTGACGACTCACTCTTTGGGAAGAGATCTATCTTTGCTGGTCCGGCAAGTAAACAAGTAGGCGCAGGCCTTATACTTTGGCGTGATGAATGAAAGGCGGGGGATACAGTGGGGGGTCCCCTAGCACTCCCCTAAGGAAGTAGGATAGGGGAAATATATTGTATACTGCCAGATAAAAGCGCCAACGATACGGCAGGCTGGCCATAGTTAATCGATGTATATTGATATTGAAGGGCCAAAATGTACAGGGGAAGGGTGCAACTTGTCGGTCGAAAGATCATCGTCCAATGCTTTTTGATCGGTTCCGATGCCTCGACCCTTTAGATAAGCGTTATCAGTTATACATGCCGAAAGCTGATTAGGGCTTGGCGGAAATGTTCTATCTACCAATTTTTTTTGTGTGTTAAAAAATAAAGCGGATATCCTTCATATCATCTCGGATCTAGCTCGATCCTTTACCCGGTACCTGTAACGTATACTCCCAGGTCGTGAATATTCAAGTTGAAAATTACGTGCCACGCTATATATACCAGACGTAATTAGCTCCTTTCACTTCCAATTATCGCCCCCTCTCGCGCGCTGCAGCGTCTTTTCTTTGGAGAAGTACAGGGTGTAGGCTGCTTTCACTGGAGAAGTAGTCGACATCTGATAAAACCAGAAGAGGATATCGGAATCTGGTTATCACCTACTAGAACCAGTCCCGCCGAGAAGACATTTTATTGGACAGTGTAATCCGGGCAATTGCACCTCGCACGCAAACCAATCGGACGTTTGAAAAATTGTAATAGGATTTTCCCTGAAAGACCGTTCAAGCCTGAACCTATAAGTAGTGTACCCCCCAAATCCTTCATTTAGAGAGAAAAAAAACTGTGCAGAGTATATCCCAAATGCTGTATTTTTAAAATAAAAAAAAAATCTACCAACTGCTACATATTTTAAAAATCAGAGGCGATGCTTGTTCATATGAACTTCGAGTCTGGAATTTGAGATACAGATGATAAGCATATAGTTTCATTTCGCATGCTATAACCGGCTGTGTTTAAGAGCCGAATGCGACTCTGGCTGAGAAGCGCAGCAGCATACAAACGGCTTCTAAATGCGGCAAAGATATCCAGACCGGAATGTCAGTAAGAAACAGGTGGAGAGACTGATATCAACGTCTCTGCAACGCAAATACAATCGCGTACTATTCGTAGAGGGTAGCATCTGGAGGCATCCACCATTAATCCACAACTAAGACAACCTTAACAAGTGCAGCACTTCCAACTCCTTCAAGAAGGAAGGAAGGAAGAAAAATATGATTTTATCAGTCAGCGCCCGGAGGAGGGGGGGCCACAAGTTAGAGCCCATTTAGGCAAATTGAACAGGGCCAGCAATGAGTGGATTTGGGGTAGTTTGGG
Organism: Catajapyx aquilonaris; assembly: GCA_000934665.2. Lineage (NCBI taxonomy): Eukaryota > Metazoa > Arthropoda > Diplura > Dicellurata > Japygidae > Catajapyx > Catajapyx aquilonaris. The sequence continues at coordinate 49,216 of KZ538048.1, read as the reverse complement.
AAAATGGAGGCGTGAGAAGTGGAAGGACCTGCCCTGGCTGACATTCAATAAGGAAGCAAAAGGCCGTGGCGTACTCGCTCTAGGCTCCTATCCCAAATGGCCCAGTGCCCCAGTCGGAGGATAGATAGAAAAAGAAGAGGACCAGTGGAGAGTAGACTGCATGGTGTCAGCCGCACTGCGCCACCGGACTGCTTGTTTCATGCTCCATGTGTTTCCTGTCAACCGGTCCCGGCCGCAAAAATTATATGCCTCTGGGTATGCCTACAACTTTACTCCTGGTGGGATGTCACACTGCGATTATGACACAGCGCTGCCAGAGCGCGCACTTGTGATGGGCTGGAATCAATGTGCTTTATTTCGGTTCTACATTTCCGTCAAAAAAAAGGCATATAGTAGGTGGTGTTTTATGCCTGGAAGCTTCCGGCATAAGCTTTTTAGGAATGGAAGAATTCGAGGGGTTGAGTCTGGGGGGTATGTTAACATCTCGGACGATTTTGGTTACCATGGAGACTGCCACAGAACGTGAATGGCCATTCAGTCATTTGCATCGTCCCCATACTTTTTTTTAGAGGTTGGGGAAAATAGGCTTTGGGACGATCAATGCGATCCTGGTTCAACTTTCCAGGAGAAATCCACCTGGATTTCATATTTTGTCAGTACTGTACGAGTACCTAAACCCGGAACCAAAAAAAAAAAATGACGTCGCTCAACCGATGGACGGATGTGCTCATAACGTGTGACAGGGTTAGAGGCTGAACAGGAGGATCATTACATAACATTAGAGTCCGGAGGTTGAGGACGTGGATGTGATTTATAGCCGCGAGCCAATAGACGGACCTCCTCCTCAGCAGGGCCAATGAAGCGCGTAATCTCTAGAGCAAAGTAGAAAAGACCTTTCGAAACTACTTCCAGCTAATGAAGCAAATCTCTAACCTGCCGATTTTCTTCTCCGTCTCTTCTTTTGAGCCTGGGTGCCAAAGTACTAGGACAAACAACAACAAGCCCCCCCCCCAATCTGTCGATACGGACTAGTGAATGATTGATCGTCCTAAAAAAAAGGCAACTGGAAGCAGGTACAGCAATGTTTATTTTATTCCGTCCTTTTGGTGCCATTTCTCTCCACCGATTTTCTGCCTGGGGAAATGTCTCCGCGAAAGCTCTTCAATTCCCTCCTGATTCTTCCTGGGAAAACGAGACAGAAGGCTCAGGGAAGAAAGAAGGCCACGCGTTGCCTGGAGCTGCTAGGAATAGCCGCCCCAGTTGAGGAGATACGAAAATAAGACCGAGTCGGAGGCCGACTTACCGAAGGAACATTGCCTTAAAGTGGATGACGAAAAGAGCCTTGATGCTCCTCTTTCTTCGGCCTTGCCTTCATTTTTTTTTTCTCTCTCCCTGGGTCACTATCCCTGGAATTTGCCCTCGTTGTACACACTGAATGAAATGACACTTGTATTTACCTCTAGGGCAAGGGTACAGGTATTTGGCGATTTATTGGCGGAATAGAGGGGAGTTCAAGGACGGGACCCTCTGGCTTAATCGGGAAGAACGGCTTGCCTTTCGGTTTAATATCACTTTGCCCTCGCAGGCGAAGAGGATCCAGGGTGAAGTCAATTAAGGGACGGAGTTCCCATGTAATCCGCTACATTGGATGGAAAGCTGGTGGGTTAGGTGGGGACGGGAGGTAAAGAAAAGAGAGAAGAAATCCAAGCCGTTTTCTGGCTCTTGGCTCCGGTTTAAGCGAGAGTTAGCATGCACCACGGGTTGGCCGTTTTTTTTCCCGGGCTCTCTCCGCAACAAAACTCGCCAATGTCCAGCCAATCCACTAAAAGCCAGTGGGGGATTACAAGTACAGACGGTTTGTCTCTCGAATGCTGATGCTCGAAGCATCTTTTGGAACCCTGGTAAAAAACGAGAGGGATGGTGTGTGTCCTCAGTATTTGAGCACACAAAGTCTGTCGTGCCCAAGGTCAGCGGTGATGAACACCGAGTGGAACATTCTGCTGACGTCTCTCTGGCTGTTTGCGTTTGGAATATTAACCCCCAGAGGCCGAGTCCGTAGGCTACTAAACTAACGCCGTTAGACGTAGGCGATCTAACTGGGGGATTTACGGAAGGGTTAAAGTGTCAAGTCTGATGGCCCACGCCATAATGCGCAGATTATTGGGATTCCTTCCGGCTTTAACTTACCCTTTCCCCACGTCCCCTGGATTCGGTCATTTAATTCCTCAAGAGATGGGCGAACGACGCCAACATAAAAACTCATCCGCAACAACTATAATGGTGACAAAGGAGGTTAAAGTTGCGGCTAATATCGCCAGGGACAATAAAGGTCGCTCTAGCGATATTATGAAGGCATCACAATGGAAGCGTCGACCTTTCCACCAGAGGCTTGACTTCCCCTAGGGAAACTACTATCGGTTGCCCATCACTCTACTTTCCTACTAATCAATCATAAAACGCCATCACATTGTTTATTGACGTCCCCGGCTGTTGAGGTAATGGTGTTTGACCCACTTGGAGCATCACGTGCTCTTCTCCCATCACGACATCTAATGAAGTTTGCAAAATTAGGCTAAAGATGAAACTCGAGGAGTGGAGGAGGAGAGACCTCGGTCTGCTTTCTGGAGATACCGCTCGGCTGTATTGTAGACCCATATTGAATTAGCACTTGCTCCCAACAAAGCATTGGAAATCAGAACAGGGCAGCACAAATTCCCCAGAATTTCTCTATCTATGCAAATTTGCCACGCCACGCTTACATTCAATTACCGCATTGTTACACAACAACAATAAATATTAATATTAGTTTGAATATTAATATTATTATACCGTTGCAGTGTTCTCGCCTCCTTGTAATATATTCAAGCTCGTAAGAATTCCTGAGGTCCTTCACCAAAGGGTAGGGTTGCACTAGCAGCTATACCAAGATTCTTTCCAGTCCTAGTCAACATTTTTTTTTGCAACCTTCCCTGTGGAAATGCTACAGTTGGTTGCCAGCATTTCAGGTTTGCCAAGCGTTCCTCAGCGTAACCAAAAACAAAAGAGGAGGAATGACCAAGTACGCGCGGTACATTGTCCACTCCGGAATGCTGGCTGGCTTTTAATAATAAATCCAACTGGCAGCAGGACTAGTATAGGCGGCAGTTTCCTCAGGACGTGAAACATTCAACAGCAACACGGTGGCTGTGCAGCAAGTGAAATCCGCAAGGACTTTACCGTGTATCAGAATTCGAGCAAAGATTCAGTCAGGTTTCCAGTATTCACAAGAGACGGCACACGCTTCAAGCACATATCTAATTAAATGTGCATTTGCACCAGTTGTCACAAGATTTTCTCATATTTGTCCTGTATACGCGGTAAGGCCTGATACTAGACAATCTGTTTGCACTTCACTGAGAAACGTCGGTAAACTGTAACGATGGAGGATTCGGGAAGGGAACCCCGTACTAGCTTGAATCTCTCTGGCTTTACAAATGTTTCAACAGGCTCAAAGTACCATAATTTGCGGCGGACGAGCGGGAAAGCGGACCCGGTGCCACACATTTTCTATTTCTAGCAAAAGGTTTGCCAGCGGAACGAGTTTCTTTAGCCAACTTCCCCCTCCTAGCACTTCCGCTTGTCGAAGAAAAGGAAGAAGAAAAAAAAAAAATCCCCGACACCCATCTTCCGGTGACGACTAGGGAGACCCGAACACTCTTCTTGTCGCAGCCCATGGATAGATAGATATACACCATCGTGGGAGCCGAGTCCGGAATGCATTCGAATCTTCGACAAGAAGCAGGCGGTAAAGAGTTCATCCTTCCTGGGAGAATAGAGACGTGTCGGCAGCTGGTCTGTGGAAGGAGGAGGAAGGAGGTGTGTGCTGTTGTAAGGGGTCAAATTTCGGCCAGGAGTGGCCAATGTAGCCTGACCACCAGCTGTAGACTATTAGTTTTAATGCCGGTTATTTCGGGGGTCTGAATTGAAGCTTTTTACGGGCTTCCTTCCGGTCGCTATTGCTGGTGTTATTCTAGGGGGTTATTCGCTCTAATTTTTTGAGTGGATGAGGACTACCCGGATTACCCAGGACTACTCTCGGACTACCTGACTATGCCAGTTTTGAACAGACTGTTAAACCATATATTGAAATATATAGGACCTTACTGTGGTTTAGATGGGTGGCATTGAAATGGCTATAAATTTGAGCACTTAAATTAATTGGGGGATGCGATTTAGCAGAAGCTTCTAATCAGGTCAATATCTAAGTGCCCTTTTCTCGTGATGAGATTGCTTGGGTTGAATTGACTAGTAAATTAGGACGTCAGGATGAACTAGTGGTTTTCTATGCAATGGTGATCATGGAAATTCGAATAATTGGCGAATCGTATATAGCGGCTACAAAAGCATATAAGCAGGTACAAAGTAGGACTTGGGTCAGGTCGAGTGTGTCTCAAGAGAGTCACGTGAGCATATTCAGATTTTTATTATTCCGGGTATTCCGAGCTGTTTTGATGATTTATACCGTGTTTGATTGTATCGAATGTGTGTAATTTTGTAGCTCATAATTGGGATTCATTTGCGTTTCCTTATTTATCGCTGACTACCCTTTATAGAGAGATGTCGTGGTGTATGTATGTAAATGAGCATTAGTGCTAAAGCTGCCATGAATTAGCAACGAATTATTAATTATTATTGGCAATGAACATAACACTAGCAAAGATAAATCTCATACTCATGCTCTACGCTCAGTGTGCAACTGGGCCTCAGAGTGTGATAATCATAATTCATTTTATGCGGATATTGTAATTACGTAGTGCAGAATGCATTAGTAAATTATGCGAATTTACTGCTGAATTTATGCTTTTATGACAGTCTCGGGTCAGCACATCCAGTTCAGTATAGTGTTTGAAGATAATAAGAATATCTGATACCCCCATACGTGGGTGCTGCGCAGCAAATTAGCAGTATGAAACCCCAGTCTTAGTTGCAAGCCCGTTTTCATCAAGGTCGTATCAGTTGCATAATACCGTTCCTTCCATTTATTACAAGTAGGTATATATTATGAGTTTTCCTCGCATCGGAATAACCATTAGTCTTTAATTGACACTTCTTTCAGAGTGAGATGGTTAAGAGCTATGTCCCTGTTCGGAGTACTCCCGGACAGCATGTAGACCGGACTACTCTGAGTGAATAACCCTCTCGTTGTAATTAGCAGGTAAAAGTTTGGGGCTTCCACAACAACGTGCTTCACGCAAGCAAAAGTTGGGGGCAGAATGATGGCCATTTGGACTGCTGTTCAGTGTCCACAGGCATTGGGGTCCAAAAAGCGCACTAAACGAGTCGGCATGATTGTCAGACGGCATAGCTGCCGGGGCCTTTTCCCTATCATATATATAGAGTCACGAATTAACGCCTTGATCAATATTTGATGAAAGAGAATACCGTATGCACATCAGGGAAGACTACTCACGGAAAATTGTGAATAATTAATGGCCGGTTTCGTCAAATATTGATTGTCGTGTGGTATCGACGAAAACAAGTTGACTAGGATTTGCCTCTATAGACTCTGCAGACTCCTTCATTAATAATAATGCGATGCGCCTGTTCCGCCGATTGCGATGCTGGTAATAACAATAGAAATATTTATATGGACGTATGGATACAGCTAATGGGCTACATGGGCGCGACAGCATGCTGAGTCTTTTTATGGTGTACAAATAATCCGGCTCAGCAGGTTGTACTATTATGCTGATTCCTCTATTTTTTTTTTAGAAGCGGATTGTGTGACATAGCAAAAACCGAACAATAGAACAAGGTTGCGGCATGAAAGCAACGCAACCTTGGGGGGTAACACTATGCAATATGCTACTTTATTCCTCCTTTGAGGGATACAAACAAACGCTTCCGGATTGCGCCCGGAACTGGTGGAATTTGTTTCCCCTGATTTACGGCTTGAGCGGTAAGTAGGGCGGGATCTTGTTGCTTTTCAATCTGAACCGTGATGGGAAATCCCAAATCCCCGCCTTCCTTCTGAGGATATATTGGGGGCATCCTCTGGACAACATGCGTCCTTTACATTTTCTGGCCCGCCTCCTTCTTCCTCTGGTTCCATCCCATGCAACAGAAGGAAGGAAGAAGGGGCTGTGGCACCTTTATTTGGCCCCGTTCCCTATTGCATTCCCTCGTGGTGGTAAAAAGGATGCGAGTTGGGATGAGGAAAGCTGCTGGCCCCCGCAGCATCCAAGAAGTTGACACTAAGAATAGAGTCAGACTCTCGTGCCAGCTCAGAAAACTTCAGGTTCACCAACTGCACGGACCACTTTCACACGTTTTGAGAAGAAGAACGAAGAAACAGACAAAAAAAATATAAATTCCAAACACGCTCGTAACTTTTCAGGATACTAAAGGTAACAAAAAAAACGACCTTAAAAGTAGCGCAGGTCCTTTGAGAGTGCGTGACGCACTTGACTGCCGATGTCATGACTACCAGAGCAAAGTGCTTCGCTCAACTGTTGCGACCAGATCGAATTTTAAACCTGATTTATAGGACAGCAACAAAAGCTCTTTGAAAATGTATTCCTTGAATGCACTAGGCAGTTAAACATTTGATGTACCGGTACAAAAAATGGCTGTCCGCAATTTGTAGTACGTAACACAAAGCAAATTCGACTCAATCTTGGAACATTCATGAAATAAGCATGAATTGAGATGCTCCTACTTCCAGCATCGTATATCACATTTCGCGACCTGGGTATTTTCCTTATTAGGAGCGGAATGCCAGCAGCCCACTTCTTCTAGGGTTGAATAGTATTAGAGAGCACCATTTTGAATCCAGGTTACATGATAAATAATGAATAGAGCCTAGTACCAGATGGGATATAGCAACGGATACGGCACTTAACTGCAGGGCCGCCGGGAACAAACGTGGGACGGAAACTGTTTGCTTTCAAGTAATGGCTTCACTTGCAATTATACAGGAGGAGGAGTCTGCTGGTGTGCCGACTGTCTGCCGGGGTCATCCAGAGGGTGGTGCTAATGAAAACGTGACATTTTGTGCTAATGAGTGTTAGTCCCCCCCCTCCTCTCTCGCCGATAGCAAAAGATTCTAAAGGCGCGGCCGGAGAGCATCAGTTCCCCTTTTGTTAGCTCAACTTTGGGTGACGTTGGCCTGCAACATGCCGTCCGTTTCCCTCGTTCATTTTGGAAGTAAAAAGGCGGACAGTGACCACAACATTTTCTGGCGCTGGCTTTCGTTTTGGGGAGGGTGCGGTCCTGGCGGTGCCAACGTCTCGACTAATATCCGTCTATTTCTAGAGTCTCCCAGTTTGAGAAAGGTCCGGCTACATGCCCGGTAGGCACCGGCCAGTAATGAAAATGGGGAGGGCTGAATGAGCTCGAGCAGAAACTTTTTTAGGTGGTTTTTTAGAACTCCGTGCCGATTAGCTCTCTACCTTGACACTGGGCTCGGTTATAGGACTTTTGCAGTTGCTGGAAAATTATCGTTCAGCGCATTCCCCTAGGGTGAATTTGCGCCGAATTCTGATTAATTACTAGAGATATGGCTTAGTTTGGCATAAATATTTGTTAAAAATGTTAGTACGCGCCTGTATACTTGTAAACACATCAAGTAAAGAGTTGCACAAAAATTAGACTCCTTATCAATCTCTCACGCGACATGCGGAGTAATTAACAGGAGTCGTGGCGCAGTCAACAGCTTCAACAGATAGACAGGGCTGGATGAACAACCATACACGCTAGCCTACTCTTTCGAAATTAATATTGAACGACAGGTTGTCTTTGTCGTTGAAAATCCACCGGGCCCCTCCCAGCATACTGATTGGACAAACTTTAATTACGGGGTTGGAACAAACTCTCATTATTCGGGCATTCCAAGTGTCAGTCGCACCCGACTTTTTTGTGTGTCCAGAAGCTACGTTAGCTGTACCGCAACTATGCTGCATATCAAACTTCTTCAGCATGTGAGAGGTGCGACGGTTGACCTCAGGTCACTCAGGGTCGTGGTCCAATAGTACAAAGGTTAGGAACAACCCATTTATTAGACCGGCCCGCTTCCAGGCCGTTTCACGACTCTCTCCCCTAGTACAGTGTTGGACATTAATCGTGTGCTTGCGACATTTTCTGATGCGGCAGAAGTGCAAATCGAAGTGATAGAGTGCGAGCCGTCCGAGTAAGAAGAGGTAGGCCTTGAGTGACGTCACCGGCTGGGGGGAAATGGAGAACAGGCTTGTTCCGAGCCAGTGACGTCACCCAAGGGCTACCATTTCTTACTCGGACGGCTCGCACTCTATCACTTCCATTTGCACGTCTGCCGCACCGGAAATTGTCGCTAGTAGTATGACGGAATTAATGACTGTAGGTCCACACCCAGAAGATGCCGCCCTCTAGTGAGGGCGATATCACAAAGGTGAGGCCAAACAGTTTTTTGAATACTGAAAAGAGGTGCAATTGACGTGTGGCCCATCCATTTTACGATTGCGTGAGGTATCGGCAAGGACATGCGAAGTTCCACTCGGGGACGACCTGCCCTCGTGCGAGGTCCTTGCCATATCCCGTGACAACTTTTCACTAAACTGTCTCATGCTCAACCGATCCCATAGACATGGCGGGGACTATTTATGCTGGCGCCCTACGTCGCGACGCTGCACTGCCCAAAAATAATGTTTGCAGGGTTCCTTTTTTCTCCCCCTTCAAACGGGAGCTCTCTTGACGCGTTTTGTATAGTTCGTGCTCGAAATTCTTGCCAGTTGTCGCCCCGACGGTGTAGTGATGGATCGTCACTCTAAACACTGTAACAAAAATGCTGGAAAAAAACCCAGGTAAGGATCTGGTGTCTCTCCCGCAGGTCTTGATTGACCCCAGGGCGTTGCAAACAGCAGCTTTGCTTCTACTGATGAAAGCCCCATTTCCTTTTCAAACAAGATCAAGGAGTCTGTGCTGGTGGAGCACAAGACTTTTCCAGATAAGATTAATTCACGACTCAGTCAACGCCATTTCAATTTTCTTGCCATGTCCTACATTGCGACAGATATAGTCTGAATGCCTAAATGGGTTCACACTTTTCATTAGGGTAATGCACTTTTTTGCACTTTTCAAGAGTAGAAAATGGCGCAGAGGGGGCTCTCTGTAGAAAGGGAAGGAAAAAGAGTAAAAAAAATTAGCTATACTGTACAAGCAGCGTATATACTGCATAACAAAATGCTTAAATGTGTTTTCCCTGCATTAGTCTGGCGAGTTTCATTTGGTATATGCATGTATAATCAGATCAATATTGTTATCCGCTTTGCGTTTTTGACTCAACACCGCCTCTATTAAAATTATTGAAAAAATATGGTCCGCCTGGTATAACTTTAATGTTTCATAATCTCATTACTCTCCAACCCCATACTTCAATAACTATGCCCATTTCCCGCCAGCAAGTGGTCCGTTACATAACATCTGAGTATAAATATTATTTCCATTGCCTTTATTGGAGCTGCGTGGGTCGAATATTACTTTACATACTACGCATCCCATTCGCTCGGCACTACCTGAAAATATGCATGTAAATGGTGTGGTGAATCGGCCAATATCCCTATAGAAGTACCAGCTGCAAGAGAGATTGACAAGAGGTTCAGGGTTATTCTTCCGGAGCCCGTATAAAGTGGTAGGGGCCGCTCCTTTCGCCCACCTGTGTGCGCTCTTCTGAGACCCTCGGAGCGCCCTTGATGAAGGCATCCGGACTGCCCTCTCCATCCCCTCCTACCCAAACGTGCTCGTCATATTGATGAAAAGCGTAAATTTAAAGTCCGGGAGCATGATTTTCAACTCGGTAGATTACACGTGGCATTGCAATCGGATCAACCCCACTTTTTGGCACTTCTACACTCTGATTGACATAAGTTCAGTATGAAGAAAATGGGGTTGTACAGTTCAAATTTATATTTTTTTTGGGGAAGAAGAAAAGAGAGGGTTATTGCCTTTCTTCTTGGCCAGCCCGCAGAATCCATCAAAGTTTTCTCTGGTTTCTCCCGTTCCGCCTTTTCCTGTTCTCCTGGAAGTGGGCCAACTAGAGATTTCTGAAGGAGGCTGCACCCTCTGTCCGCGCCATATCGGCTTCCCTTATCTCATTTTTGCGTAATGCACTCTTCAAACTCGAGTTATGCTGGATGCAGAAGAGACGAGAGAGCTCCTGAGTTACCCCTCCTTTTTGAAGAAAAAAAAAATATATACATGTAAGCTATAAAAAAATGAGGATGGCAGGCAAGACAGATACAACTTCCCCTCCTGACATCAAATCTGGCTTAACTGGGTTAGCCAAATCTCAAGTTTCTAGTCTGAGGCTGACAAAGTTTCCTGAGGATTCGTCACACGGGAAGCAACTATGGACCCAAGCTTATTGGCAAGGAAAATTTGTACCCGAAGCTTCGATTCCACATTTTTTTTATTTTTTTTTTGAAAAAAAAAAAACGGAAAAAAGTCGATAAGACTTCCCTTTAACTAAAAGGACGCAGACGTCTTTTACCAAATTCCTTACGCATCGTCTATTCCAGATTCGGCTCTAAAAAAAGGATCAAGTTGGGTGGAGGCTCATTGCAAAACTCCTGTTTAGTCTACCTTGTCTAACGTGGGTTTCTGTTTACCTGAAAGAGGCGTCTTATGTAACATGGGGAGACAGGTGTGTTTTTAAGGACACTGTGGGTTCAGTTGACCCTGCTTCAGCAACCAAGGTCCCGTTTCACCTCGAGGGTAGATAGCTGGTGCTCTTCAAACAAACCCACCCACTAGGAGCGCCATGTTGTCTGAGGCTATCTCCATGAATCACCACCCACCTACCCGCCATGAAGCAGTGACCTCGTTGCAAGCGAATAAATGAAGGAAGCAAAATGCACAAATTGCAGTGTTCCTTATTCCACAGTCCGCCTACGGCATTCTCCTTAATCAAAATGTTCACTTGCAGCATCTAGCCTAGCAGACGTTACAAAATCAACTCCGCGCAATGAATACGGTAATGACAGCAATAATTTTCCTCCAGGCCGGCTATAAATAAACATGGCTTGTTTCCCTATGCCGTGATATGACTGGAGGAATATAAGAGGAGTTGATTATGGATTGAGGGGCGTAGGAGGATTGACTAAGCGGAAGAACCTTGAAGGATTGACACAAGTTCCTCGATGCTACTGCATGCCACGTACATATTGCGTCGCCTGCTATTTTAGGACTTGACTGTTGACATAGTTGGAGTCGAGAGTCATCAGAGAGAATGGACCGACGTAAAAATAAACCGCGCAAGTTTTTTTTCCTTGCTCATAAAACACATCAACTATAACGATACATCGTTCGTTTATAAACCGACATCTAACGTGACAACATTACCAAGGGGAAAAAACTTGTCCCTTGACAGCAGCCATGGTATACCTAAAATGTTTATCACAAAAGTCATTACGAGCCTCTTTTGTAGACGAGCACCATCATCATACTAAGAGTGTTTTGCCGTTTTTGTGTTGTTTGGCCTGAAAATGCGGATTATAGTCAGCGCCAACGCACGTATGCATTGTGTAAGCGCCCAGAGAGACGGTATGCCCGGCAGGCAACCTCAACGTAATGCCCATAAATACACGGTAAGTATGGTCGCTGAGAGAATAGAATTACCCATGGCAAGAAGCAATTATATCCGTTCGGTTTTGTTTGTTTGTGGATATAATCCGGCCCTCTTTATTCCAAATGCAGTTAAACGGATTATGTTTGGTTGCTGTGCTCCTGTGGTGTTACGGCCGTTGTTAAAAAACACGATTGCTCTGAAACACGACTCGGATATTCTGCTAATTGCATTTACAACTGCATAACAAAGCACTTCATTCAGGGGGAAAAAGTGCAAAATAAAAGAGGCAGGTGATTTTGGGAGAGGTAATTACAGCTTTTGACTTTCGGAGTAAAATGATGTATAGGCCCCGGTGTGTGTGTGTGTGTTTTTTTTTTGAAAAAATACTCTGTATGCCCACCAGGCTTTGAATATTGTTCCTTGCTCATAAAAGCTGCTTTTTCCAGTTGGCACTTTTCCCCCCTCTATGTACTGGTAGTCTAATGATTTCGTTTTGCCGTAGCAGCCCATGTTTGTAGCTTGTTGCAGACTAATATACAAAATGCCGTGAAAAAGTACAGGTGGATTTGACCGTTAGTAATATCAAGGCATTTGTATCCACCTGCCGGAAATAAAATTATAATAATACGCATATTTATTATTATTGTTATTAATTATAATAAATAATAATAATACACCCTATTGCAAGTGATGACGTGCAGCTCATTATGATTCTTACTCATCACCGTTCACTCTTGATATTAGGGGTTAGAAAATCCATACCGAGGTCATCCGCCCATCTTGAGCTCACAATTTGTGAAGCGAAGGGGTAAAATATGGCAATTAACGCATCACGCACATGTGCTTCATTGCCCTTTCATCCCCCTCCACACTTCTTAAGGATGATGTATGAAGTTTGCCTAGCTGCTGGCCTAACAAATGCGTGCCATATTCCAACGTGACGGCTCACACACATGCTTCATAATTATATTCGTCCACGTGCTTTGCGCTGACACGATGCGGAAGCAAAACTATTGCTGCGGATCATCAGGCCGTTCAACCAACTACCATTTCTTCCGCATATATGGTATACATTTTAGGTTTGAATTTCATTCATATATACGTAGTCTGGTGAAATACAATCTGAGGGGGAGGGAGGGTGAAAGAACGCAAAACAAAGGATGGGGGGAACTTGCACACATTAGTCCTCAGATGATAGAGTAGATGAGACAAGAGTCCGTCCCCCTCAACCCTAGTGGATTGTGGGTTCTTTCCCCAGCTCGACGCCACATCGTCGGTGCCTTCATGTTCCAGACTCAGGGTTGCCACATCCAACCCCCAAGGAGGTGTCGTGAGAAAACAATCGTAAAAGGAAGATGGCGGAGGGTCTAATTGGGAATGGCTTCCTGATTCTGTGTGGGGTCCGAAACACAAGGCAGTCTGTAGCGCAATTCATCATGACGTGCCCTCTGGAAGTGTTCTGGGAGCGATATGGCTGGTGATTGCTACTGTCTGCATTAGAGCTGGAGGCACGGATCCACAAACATTTCGAGAGTAGCCCTAGTGATAACCGGAGCTTTCTCTCGGGTCATAAAGTGATTTGGCATCGGGGGATGGTCCCCATGTGAATCACGGTCTTGCCCCCCACCCCCCCCCCCCCTCTAGTTTTTTTCTCTGATTTATAGAACCTTTTTCCGGGAAGCGCCATTTTGGGCTTCAAGCTTCTCCCCCATAACAGATCTTTTCTTTATTTACGATTAGACTGCGCCTTTTACCAGAGGGTAAGCGTCCATTCATGCGTTGATTCAGACATACTTATTTGTTTTTCCTGTCAGTCACTTACCATTAAAATTTTTTTTATCACTGTTTATGTTTGGGCTGTAGTGGTGATTAAAATGGGAGCTACAAAAACGGTCCTAACGTTCAGGAATGCCCCCTTATGTTGAGTGCTCTCTTCGGTTACACAAGGTGTGGCTGTGATGTGGAATACTCGCAATTTTTTGTCGATTTTTTTTTCTATCCAGTAAACCGATCAACTGGGAACTTTCCGGGCTTGTCCTGTGTTCTGTTCGCATTGTGTTCACCGCAGATATCGCCCACTGAATTTGTGAAATATTATCTGTTCGTCACAGGAATGTGGGATAAGCATAATGAGGCATGAAAATAACGAGAAAGCTCTTTCCGCGCTACAAATTGGACAATTCCTGTGCCCTCAGTCACTCTGGTATCGAACAATCTGCAGTGGTATTACACCGTGTGACAGGCAAAAAGTTGTACACGGTTGAATACCATCCGACGGCATCCAGTCAAACCAGATGCACAACGGATTGGAATGAAAAGGAGCTGTTCCCCCTTAGGCAATGGGTCAAGGTCGAGGTCACATGCTCAGCTGCTTCTTGCTCTCAATTCTCAATCAAGGCTGATTAATATTTTAAAAAATTCCTTTTGAAAATGAGAAAATAAGCCCTTGAAAATCTGGTCATGCTAAAGACCTTGCGAAATTTCCAGCTGGTTGCCCCACACTCGGAGGCTGCCTAGGTCTAATGAAGAGTTCAAAATCGATAATTTATTGTGCCCTCGAGGCATTTCCAACACCCAGATTACACTTGCAAAGTCCTTCGGAGAGGTCTCATTGCCCAGCAAAGTTTGCTAGGAAGAGATTCGGAGGTTGTCCAACTCCCTTGTTAAGCTCCACGATCCTTCCAGCCCAAGAAGGAGAGTTTCATCCCGCTTCAATCCCCCCAATCGATCTTGGGAGAGTTGCGAATAATAGCTACTCGATACCCTTTCACTGCCTTCGCCGTTCGCCATGTCTTGGATTATTGTACTGGCCCCAGAGCCGATGCAACTTTTCTTCCCTAAAGGAGTAATTACTTTGTGGAGCTCTCCAAAAGGACTGGAGGGGCTCACCCCCCCCCCCCCCCNCCCCCCCCCCCACACACACACACAAAAAAAAATCTGACCAACCCACTTTTTCCGATTCAACTTTCAAGAGATTGATAATATGCAAATTGGAGAGCACTCGTCATTTACGTTCTTCACATACGATTTGCGGCCGTTAATTTGGTCCGTCAGGGAAATGGGCGGCTAATCAATGATCCTTCCAGCTTCCCCTATTATCTTTGATGACATGAGCTATTGTGTCAAGAATTCTTGGGGCAGCCCCAAGTTCAGTAACCGTACAATTTTCTAGTGTGCAAGCCACGTGGAAGATCCATTACTTGTTTCCTAACGACTACTCCGTGGGGCCATCCTCTCCTACTCTTTTGTTTAAGCCTTGAGCCCACATTATTTGAGGCCATGTAACAACGACAATAGATCCTATCTGAACGAGGTACACATTACTCGGCGCAGTTGTTGTAGAGTTGTGCCGGCCAGTCCCACGTCTAATTAAGCGACCCGAGCACGTTTTAAACATGGAATAATAGGCTACTGGCCTAATCCCAAGTAAATGACCTCTAAGACCCACGATGCGACTTGGTAGGTGACGCAATCGATAGTAGAAGCCCCCACAATGGTCTCCGGGTGATGGAGGGTCCGGAGGAAAACTAATCCTGAAATAGAGGACAGTCAGATACCAAGGACGTTGGGTCGTCGTATCCCATTGTCCCAACCACTGCTTTTTTCCCTAGCAATCCAACCAGCCCTTGAATTCCTGCGGCGATAACTCAAGGCAGAGGAGGGGTGTCTTCGCGCCCAGGTTTTACCGTTTGTCGCATTTGTTCCTAAGCTTTAGACCACCCTTGCAGGGGCTTCAGAAATTTTACACGGCATTCCATATACACTGGGTATAATCCTTAGAGATTTGTCGGTGTGCTGAAGGAATCGAGCTACTAAGTTTTGTCTGATTCTAGTTCCCGCTACGGAAGCTACTGGAATAGACTTTGGAATACCTGTCGCTTGTCTTTCCAATGCACGAACAGGCATTACTCGAGTCTGACGCCGAAGGTATTGCAGTCGGCATATTAAATGCGTGAAATCCGCCGTGTTGAATGACAATAATGTTAGAGAGGGTGGCGGTATATAGAGGGGCCGATGGACGTTGATCACCATTACCACAGGAGTCGGAGTCGGATGGTGTAACTATGACATTCCGACTGAAGGATGATTTTATTGGCATTTTCATTAGCCAGTGGCTCATATTACGAGGACGGATGTCGAGTTCGTTTACATACAGTTCGAGATCATGGGAAAACGATGAGGGTTGGCAACCTTTAAAAAAAATGTTCCCAGTGGACACGTGCGTTTGCAAAACTATGCGCTAAAAATACTTGGTGTAACCATTATATTTGGAATTGTTCAACGAGTGCTCGATGGGCGGAATGCTAGTATGTTTCTCTCTGAAAGCTCGAAACAAACGAATTACCGTACCGGTGGTACATTTTGACGCATGGGATATGCTGTTACTCCATTAGCAACATTGAAATACCGCCATAACTAAATTACAGCATATTGTTTTTGCACTCTGCGAGGCCTTCCCAGCTCCCGTATTTTTTCCGTATCCCACCGTATAAATCACTATATTATGCGTCCGGGTTCGCCGAATGTTTGCACCGCCATGAAAAAATTACGTGTAAAGAAGCTCAAAAATGAAAAAAAAAAAAAACCATGGATATTCCGGACCCCCCCAAAAAACGGATTTCAATTACTAGTATTTCGCGCAGTGCTTGGGATTAGACAGTCGGCATCAACTGGATGGGAAAGCGCAATAGTGTCGGTACTTGAACCAGGGTATTGCCCCTAGGCACCACTCAAAAGCCTCCTCTTTTCCAATTGCTTGACTGTGAACTAGGAGACGGTACGGTAGGACGTTTATGGTGGACTCGCAGCAAAATCACACCCCAAACGATTCATTCAAGTGTCGGATGAGTTGCTTGTTCGACCAAACCGGGAAGTACTTTGCGGATTGTAAAATTTATGTGTCAGCCCAGTTTTATGCCATGACCTGCTTCTATTGAGAGATTAAATCGATCCCTCACTGGACGTGGATTTATTGGCAGGGAGTTTGGTGGCTAACTTCTGCAAATCCTCCTGCCTCTTTATTTTTCCTCGGTCAATACTGGGTTTCTTCCAACCCGGGAAGGAAGGGCAACCCTCTCTTCTTGCGAAAACTTCTTTTTTTTTCAGAAGAAAAAAAAGAGGGTGAGAAACGTGCAAGTGTAACAGCTGCTTCGGGCACTAACGGGCCTTCTTATCCAATTAAGCCTGTGCTGGAGAAAATGCAGAAAAGCTACCAGCAGAACCATAACAAATCAATATGGAGACATTATTATTTTTCCTCTCTTTGTCCCCGAGAAGGCGAGTCCATTTCTGCAGAACCTGCAAACTTTCTTGAAAGTTTCAAACTTTTTTCTTCTTCTTCTTCCCATCTTTCCTCTTATTCTTACTACTCCCGGAGTCTTGCTGGTAGAAAATCTCGTTTGCGGCCTCCGACAAGAGAGTTCAGCGGCATATGATTCCTTTGACAATGCAATATTAAAGCAATTGCGGTGCGGTCTCTCTCTACCTTGTATAGAATGGGCCTTCCTAGAACAAAGAGAGAGGGCAAGATATTCACCTACACAAGGTGACAACGCCACGAGCAAGGAAGTGAGGTAGTCATGTGTCAGTGCTCAAAGGATCTCACCCTCGTCTCTTCCGAACAGAAGACCCGCTTTGAAGGGGGTGGGCTATGTTGAATTTCTCCAGTTCTCTCTGGTGCAAGACATTCCTTCTCGGCCCACTCTCCTTCAATCGCCAACCCACGTCTCCTTTTCAATGATGCGCTTAATAGCGTTCCAACTCGCAAAGCCACCTTCTTACTCATGCAGGCTGCAACTCCTCCAGCTATATTAACGCCCAGATAATTGAATGACTGGAGTTTTGGGCCAGGCTGAGACATTTCTTCCTCCACTGCTAATTGTGGACATTGATAGGGATTCGGGTGGAATTTGGCCCATTTTGCCGGTGGCGAAATATTTTTTTGGTTGGTTGTTCGGCGTGACAGGCATGAAATTGTTTTATGTCGTTCTGTGACTCAACCGGTTCATCACACGGTCAAACACTGTGTGTCTATCCGACAGGATGGCATGTCAGGCATGCCAAGTTGTTTGCTTCTAATGCCTGGCTTTTATAACGCAATAAAAAACAGGCGTATACTGTATCGCCCTGTGTCACGGGCAAATGATCGGTATGAATCTATATGACAGTTGATGTTTTGAATTTGAAACGACTCCGGGGCTATACAGAGCGGGCCAGTTTTCCCGCCTGACAAAGAGTAATTGGCAGGCCCCCACTATTGCTGTACAGCTTGATCAAGTGTGTAGGTAATAACCGGCACTTTGCACATTCCCCCCTAGGATATTTCAATTGCACCACCCTGCAGGGCTATACAGCAACAGCCAACAATATATCACACACTGTGCTGCTTAAATTAGAAAGCATAGAATCCCATCTCAGGCGTGAAAACGTCAGGAAGTAACGGTTCGAAACCAACCACATTTATGCGCATTAGCTCTGCATTAAGCCCACAATGGCAAACTGCTGGCTGAACCCCGCCTCTCTGCACTCGAAAGTCTGGAGTGCCCTTCATGTATCATTGGAAACGTCCCCGTATGAAGCTGGGAGTTGGCGAGCGGCCCTCGGAGGACGTCTGCTGCACATGAAACATGGCTTCTCCTCACGCCATCCTATACTTGAAGAAAAGACCAGGAAGAAGAGACTCCAGAAAGCAATATGCCTCCCATCTCCTATAAATGAGCAACTAGCCCCCTCCTTACTGATGCTTCCTTCAGATACCATTATTCCATCAGCCTACAGGCTTCTTTTCCTCGTGTTCCACCTTTTTTTTTTGCCAGGCTATGAGAACAATTCGACAAGAAAGAGGGGGTAGCCTTTGATATTCCGAGCGGGAACGAATCCGCAGACTTTTGGCTAAATCCTTTGCATCTGGAGTCATTATTCTCAGCATATTTCAAACAGAGTTGCTGGCCTTGGCATTTCGTATAGATTTTCTTCCTCCTTTTGCCCTGGCATTTGTGTTGCAGAATGCTAAAGGAGACTAGAAAGGATCGGTTCGACCTGGGCACCCTAGATGGGGGATTACAGGCTGCACCAGAAGTTACAGTATCTGCCACTCACAAAGCTTTCCCAGCTATAGGCTAGTACAGAGAATTGGAAACCTCTAGGCCTCTGAATATGAAACGTTCTTTTGGGACCGATATAAATGAGTAGAAAATCATTGTAATGATTCTAAAAGCAAACGATACAAATGGGATTTCTTTCCAGACTCGAAGTATAGCCGAAGGAGTCTGAAACTGGATCGCTTTTTTCCACCTTTCCCCCCCTCATCCTCTCCAAAAAAAATGTAATTGAATCGCGGCTAGATCCGAGCCCGTGGCAAAATTGCTCAACGAAATCTGCTATCCCATTGGGTAAATTGAATAATTGCGCAGATTTGAAGCTGGTAGCATTTTGGAGAAGGTCTGGTCCAAAAGCGGGTTTTAAGTTGTTGTTCTTACTCGAGTCAACCGTGACAGGAATAAGCCCTAAAATGACTCCGACACGAGTGGAAAGAGTTGGATAAAATTACCTTTCCCAGCAGCACCGCAGAAACTATTGTTCCATCCTTTTGAAGGTGGCGGCTGCAGAAAAAGAGTGTCAAAACGCTGTGTGGCCCTCCCTAACTTTAACTGCATAAAACCAAAATGACGGCAACTTCCTGAAAATAATCGCCTTAGTGATAAACGAATCTGAAAACTCCCGAAACGACTCTCGGACAAATGCTCCCTCTTTCTGAAGAATGGAAACGTGCTTTTGCCCATCCATAACAGTTATCTGAGTTGAATTACGAGTGCCGGAAAAGTGGTGGAGAGGGTGCCTGGTCTGGAAAAGGAAATAGTCGGTATAGGCATAGGAGTTGCAAATTATTATTATTATTTTTTAAAGTCGCTGTCAGTCAACTTCTACATACGCAGTGACATCTTTGTTCCAGACTATGCCGCCTGAAGCTATCGGTCTAGAATGCAAATTGCTCTTAAAACGTGGTCACCATACGCAATAACCCTTCCTGAAAATTGTTTTCCCACACGGAAAGCAATAACTTACATTTCCGAACCATTTTACACTCTCATGATCAGACTCTATTGGACTTTCAGTAGCCCATCGATTTGGGGTAACCAAAAATAAACCAATCAATGCCCATACCCCCAAACCGAATGAATCTTTCAACCACATGATATCGTATGTATCCTATATATTTTTTTTTGAGACGCGTATGATGAAGCGACGTCCATCACTTTTTCTTCGGCATTTTCAGGATTACGTCCTTTTTTTGTGTGTGCTCCTCCTTCGAGACACAATCCCCTTGCCGCCCAAAAAATTCAGACTATAAATCACCCACGAGAGAGAGAGAAGGGGGGGGGCTACGGGGCAACTATAGGCTGAATAATAGAGGAGCCAAGAATCACTAGGGAGACGTGGCCGTGGTTTTAACTACCACGGTTCCGGACAGGCAAATAATCGGCGCCGGCGGTGGAGTTTAACCTCATTCGCCGCAAACCCTGGTGCAACGTTCAGAAAAAGAGACGCTTGAGAGACCGTGTACGAGGCTGGTTGAAGGTCGACACGGGCCAACGAAATTCTATAATTTTAAACAACCTTGGCATGAATCCTCTTTCGACCCTTTGGATCCGGAACAATGAAAAAAAAAAGAAGCCTTGAAGGTACAGCCAAATTCACGCGCAATGTACACATCTAGCCTAAAAGTGAGAAAAAAAAAAACACTCGGCTAGAAAACGAGTCTGCAAAGAGACATAAATGAGAGACGAAAGGGTGTAATAAGAGGGGCTCGACACGGACTAAAAATGGCGAATGAAGCACTCAAACTGAAGATTGCGCCTGGGAAAGTGGGGCCGTTCAAAATGGAAATGACGTGAAGAGGTGCCTCATATTTCACCCAAGCATGTACACCTGCTGTCGGTCCAGGATTGCCCCTTGGCCTTTTTTTCCCTCACCTTCTTTATATACCTTCTTCTCATATCAGCTCGTCTTCGGACAAACTGTGACCCATTTTGGGCTCGAGGAAAAGGGGAGGTCGATCGCGATGGTGCGGGTCGATGGTCTCCGAGTATAACACTAAAAAAAAAAAGAAGTGAACCCGAAAGTCTCCTGAAGAATCTGGAAGAGTTGTCATTCGTATGTTGCCACATGATCTTGGCGGATCGTCGGACTGCGGCAATCGGACCATTCGTCCCAACTGGACAGGCGTTAAACGTGGAGGGAACGGCTATCATTTGCATTGAAGGGCTTGTTTGCGACAGTTGCCAAGGCTTTGTGCCAGAGGGTATAGTGATTCCACCGGCAAATTGGGAAGACGATGCTATTCGTCTTTCTCTCACTTTTTTTTTGTTCCGGTCGACAAAACTCGGGAGAATCTTGGGCTGGAAAAAGTTAGGTCCGAATCTTGATCCTGCAGGCGGCATAGGACAAAGTGGTAGAAAATTGGTTGGAGGAAACAGTGTGTACCGATCCCTATTACAATGCGCATTGTTCTTACAGCAAAATGTGCTTGTTTACTCCTTTTTAGAAGGGAAAAACTCATTCCAGACTCATCCCTTCAATTAACCTATTAGAAAGGAAAATCGTGACCTTGTAAATAATCCAAGACCTTGTAAACTATATAACAATACCCTCAGATCGCTGTTAGTGGTTAAAGCTGCTCTTGAATGCAAGGAACGAAACTGTGCAATTAACATTCAGGGAGATAATCTGATTATAGAGTGATGGACAGGCTAGTGTGCTAGAGAGTTTTTGTGCCTGAAGCTTGATAAAAAAAAAAAACTTGGCTGGCTTTTCGTTCCCCTAAGGCTTCTTCACAATATTCCTCCCACCATCATCCCCTCTGGTGTATCACGTAGACTAAAACGGAATTTGAGAGTTAATAGCCTCGTTACATAGTGATGAGAAATCACTAATAGATTGTAAAGTCAGCCCCAGTCTGAACGGATCATCATGTATAAAGGAACCGGCACTCTGAACATGTATCCTTTCCTTTTCTCTAGGTTGCTTGATAAAGGTCTCATGCATGCATTAGTATGCTTTTGTTCTCTGCCAGCCATCAAAGCAACCATTGCGGATAAAAAGTTCTTTTTCCTCTTCCAACTCGCCACAACTTTAGATTAGATTTAGAATGTGCCATTTTGGCATAATTTGGGACTGAAGGCATCCCCCCACCCCCCACTTCTCCGAAAGTGCGGAATTGAAAACGGACGGCTCAAAATGCCAATACATGCCAGGGAAGTGCAAATTGCCGTCCTGAATTTTTCATTTAGGACGGTCGCATTGGTCGGGCTGTCGCGGCCAGAGTCGTGGAAATGTCTACAAACATTGCCTTTGAGTTTAATCACGGGATACCGCGAGAAACCATTCTTCTCTTTTCTCCCTTTCTATTTTTTTTTCTTCTTCTGGGGCTGGCTCTAGCCGCTGGTCCTTTGCCACTAGATGGCGACATTGACAAACGAATAAAAAATTAATCGAAACACTTCCCTTCTGACCCCATTGCGCCACACAGGACTAAAGGAGGACTACTTAACCCTGACCCTATCTACCCGCATATTTAATATTCCCTGGAATGACGGGTATATTATGCAGGGAGCTCTGTGCAAATGGTGGAGATGAGGGAGTAAAAGAAGAAAAAAATTATATATATGAAAGGGGAGGGTCGTCAGATGAAAGGCACACTGGGCATCCTTCATTTACATTCCAAATGTAAGGGTGGCCTATTTCGCGAGGAGAGTATGGGTCATAGCGTATGCTTCACCGGGTCTAACGGACGCCAAATTGGAAGCGACATGAAGCCCAGGGAGGAAGAGAATTTCGGAAAAGGGGAAAAAGCTTATCAGAGAGGAAATGAGCTGGAGATCTTTCAGAGTTGCTCCAGCGATCATCTAGTCAAAATACAGTGTACAAGCCAGGGGGACCATTCGGCTATAAATAATTCCTTCCTGGTGCCGTAACAATATCCACTAGACGTTTCCTCTTTTTTATATTTTAAAAAACCCTCCCCATATCCTGGTTCAAGATGGAATTGCAGATAGACTCGGAACATTCATAATACAAGCCTGGATTAGGAGCATAATTTCCTACAAAATGTCCGCTATCTCAACTCCTTTTCCCTTTTTTTTATTCTGGATATAAAAAAAATTGTCTACGTGCCACCCATTTTAAACGCATCCGACATGTGAATGAATCAGGGACTGGATCATTTGGTCTCTAGCTAGGGGTTTTCGCATAAATGAACGATTTGCATGGATTTAGCTTTGAGGCAATGAATGTCGGTGGAGGGGGGGGGGGTCAATAATGAGGAAGCCTTGCCGAATGCAAGTTGAGCGTATGGCCAGTTTGCTGGCGATACCAAATAGGCCGCAATATGTACTGTATGTGGAGCAGAGGCCTAATTTCATTAGTACCAATGTTTGCCCAGTGAATGTCAACGGATCCAGGGGCGCCGGACTAGTACAGTCGACAAACTCAGAAATTGCCGGGTGAAATAATATAATTGAGTGTGTTAGTGCGTCGCACTAGGTAATTACAGAGTTTTGCATAGCCGCCTATCGATTGGCCGAATATCGCTGGAGTCCCTCCCCGGGCCAAATATTTAACTTCATGCATTTATGGCCTATTATGTAGATCTGGTCGGATTTTGACGCTCAGTTGTCGTTATGGAATTTAGTCTGGGCGCTCCGTGTAGGCCTACATCTATTCAGTCACATCCCAACTTGATCCGAATTATAAAGCGACGGTAATTCGTCGGAAACGACTCTTCATTGATTTAAACGAGCGGGCTAGAAAACTTTGGAGGTGTGGTTGCCAAAAGAGGCGGAGTGCAATGAGGCACTCATACATCACGCCGGCTACATTGTGATCTATGGTTTGATTCCGCACTAATTAAACCGAACAAATGGGAGGAATCAGGCTTTTGTCGGGGAAATCGAGAATGCGCAAATCATCAGTTTGCTTATCATCCTGGAGTGTAAGCAGAGCTACATTGCTACCATCAAGCACTTTAATTAACTGCCACTCCCAACGTTTGCGACAATATTTACCTAGCGAATATTGCCAAGGGCGTGGTCTAAACACATCATCACGAAGAGATTGCACTGAGCAACGGGCAGGGTTGGATGAATTGTGGGGAGCCCTTCTGCTCTATCACCCCCCCCCCCCCTCTGCAAAAACTGAACAGCACCAAATTGCAAAAACATAGGGGAGTCAAAAAACAACTTCCATTCTTGAGCCCTGTGTCTGGGAGGTTACGGCCCCCATATCCAGCAAAGAAAGTAAACAGGAGAGTTTGGGAGGTGGCGCCGATATTTTTAGATTCGAGCTCTTCCTTAGCCATGGAAGACGTGAATGGAAGGTTTGCGGTGGAATGAAGGGGGGCGTCCGCACGTTTTTTTCCCCTTAGAACCCCCCGCCCCCCAGCTTCTTTTCCCACCCCTTATTCCCAGCACCACCCTTCTTGGTCGTATATAAGCTCAAAGTAAAGACTATCCGTGCAGCCCCACAAACTTTGAACACTTTTGAATAATTCAAATTCCAAAACTTTGCACGAGACGGTTGCGAACAGTTCCATCAATAAATTAAAGCCTAGTATTTTTTTGTGTTTTTTGTGTTGTTTTTTTGTGTTTTTTTTCTAGTAGCAAGTGAGACTTCGCCGAGCATGCGAATGCCATATCCACCACAACGTGACCGCGAGGTGACACCACCCGATTTTTGAGAGCCTTTTGCCTCACGATACGTTATTTTCTCTGGGTGCGTAAGAGGCCCCTTGCCAGTTGGCGGAAAGCCGTTCGGACCTGGGGCACTACACTCTCTCTTGTCTACCATGCTTTGGGGATTTTTACTCAAGTTGAAAGGAAAAGGACTTGACAACTTGTAGTCTAAAGACTCATCCTGAGGGAACTTTCTTTTCTTTTTTTTCTCTCCTTCTGCTTCTAAAGTGTCTTCGATCCTTCTCGCTTCAAAGTCTTCATTTCTGGATAACTAATGAGAGTTAGTTTAAAGTTTTGGAAGGATATTGTCCTTGTGGGTGCATATTCTCATTTCGAAGAGTTTAAAGTTTTGTTGTGTACCTCGTATACCTTGAATGTTTAATTGATGTCATGTAGGGCAGGAAGTGGAAAAGTGATGCTCCGGGGCAGAGGGAAGCAAGCCCCTCTGTGTACATAATTCTGATAAACTGCTTGTTTTAGTCTGACAGAAAACCGGCCTCGGGGAAGCAAATGTACGACACAAAAAGAAGCAGCCGCGATGAAACTTTCAAAATGTCATTAAAAAGGAAAATTCTCAAAATATGTCGCAATCGATATTTGGCCATACCTTATCGTTTTTTTAAAAAAAAACACCTTCCAACAAAATAGGCTAATGGTTTTACTCATTTGGTACTATTTGCGAAAAAATGGATTACAGGATTAAAGAAATTTATCTCCTGCTGAGAACATCGACTACAACAAAAGCAATTTCTCTCCATTAGAAAACCTACTTTACTAGACAACCTTTGATAAATAGAGCAATTCTGGAGCTAAATGGAATGAAACGTTGCTTTGGACGTCGCGTTACGGATAGTTGCTCAGACAATGCGGATGATAAACAGAGAATAATGAAATAAAAGGCCCAGCGCATACACCCTATAGCGTGTCAAGCCTTTTGCGCACTTTTGGCGCATCGACCAGTGGGGTCCAGCCCCTAAAAGATAAACAGCTCAAAAAATAATTTTAACTAGCACACATGCATAATGCACGGTCCGGATTTCAATCTCGTCTGGCCCCCCCTATACCGAATCCTAAAATAAAAGCCTCATTAAATTCCAAGTGTCAGTTGCCATTACCGGACGTGGATGTTTCGAGATGCATAATTTATGGGTCTGACCAATGAAGCGTGGAATCTGGATGGCCCGTCTTGGAGCCCTTCACAAAGAACGACATTGTTCCTCAGAAAACTTCCCCCTTTTGCCCAGCAGAGGTCTCGAGGGGTGTCCCTAACCCCCCCCTTGAATTCCCTGCGTGTTTTCTCAACGAGCCCTTCCTCCTTCGTGTTCACCATTTGGTGTGGGGAGCAAAAAAGTGGCAAATTTTCCCTCTACTTTTTTTTTTCTCCATCCTATCCGTAGTAGAGGTCCAGACCTATCAAGAGATCCGGAGCAAGATGGCCGCCTTCATTGCACTCTTTCCCCCTACAGAGGGGTCCAGATGAAGCAGCAAAAGGGGAAGAGAACTAGAGCTTTGCATGCGTGGCTGCCAGACAAATTTATGCTCGCCTGTTTCCCTTCCTTGCACCGTCAGCATTTGGCCCTTCCCTGAAAATTCCCTCCGAACACTACCCAGAAAAAGACAAAAAAAAAAACAAAAAAAAACGGAAGCCTTCTTGGCTGTTGTTGAGAATTCTTGTGGCTTGGGTGGTGGGCTAAATCAGACCTGCCCGCTTTTACATCCCCATAAACTGCTGGACGTGATTTCCTCATTGAGTTGCCGGGGGTAGCTCGGAATGGCCCAACCCAATTAATTCTGGTTGGTTGGCAGAATCATACTCCCAAAAGAGGTGAGGGGTCACATATGGAAGCTCGGTACCCATCCGTGTATGCCCGCTTTTGGCCAGCTCGTCATGTCGTTAGTTGAGGTTGGTTTTATCAATTTACCCGCAACTGTGTATGCAACGGGGGAAATTTAGAGAGAGAGAGAGGGGGGGGGGGTTCCCTAAAAAAAATACTTCGATTCCACCCTATCACATAACCCAAACCCGCTCTTTCGCCTCATTCCCTCTTCACGCACAAAATTGGCGGCTTGATGGAATGTAATGAAAGGACGCGGGAGTTCAATTGCCTCCGCGCCTGTGCTTCCAACCTCAACGGAAATTCAGTTCTTTGCCCTTTGACACAAGACTCTCACAACCCCATGTTCAAGCTGTCTCGCTAATGAAAAATGACCTCTGCATATGACACGAACCTCCATTTTTTTTAAAGGGTGGTACCGCACCATCATTATTCCAACTTGTTCACAGTCGCCCACCCGTTTTGATTCGTCAGCCGTAATCTCTTTTTTTTTCTGTAGATATCGATTGATCCAACAGCGTTAATACATCTTTTGTCCTGGCCCGATTCATTCAAATGGTTCGCATGCACGACCCTGCCCCCACGTACTTTTCACGTGTCGCGTGGTTGGGAACCGTGTAAACAGCTCTCAACACTACATGCATAAAACCTGTGTGGTGGGTTGCATCCTATTAGGATACAAAATACTTGGGAGACTGAGTCATCACTGCTTATGTCTGGTAGGGATGTCATCACGCAACTTTCGATTAGGCAAAGGTCACCAAGTTCCCTGCTCCCCTGCCTTGGCATTGACCACGAAAAAGCACTGTCCGTTTTATGATCCGTGGCCATAAACTTTCTTTGTCACGTTCCCTGCTCTTTTGTCCTCGTGGAGATAATCAAGCAGTCAAATCAGATGCCAAGGACGTCCTGCCCTACACCCAATTTGTTCTATGCTTTTTCCCTATATTCTTTCAGCTTTTTTGCAGCCGTCTGCCAGAAGATTACTGGCGGAAAAGGGTTAGACGAAATGAACCTCAGAGTGACCTCTCGTGAAAATCTACGGATTCGAGCTGTGTCTCCATCAGGGTCCGGGATCTTTGTCCGGCCAATGTCGTTCTGAAGCAGAAGGAACCTAATTGCAATCCCCGGAGTCGGGTTTTGGAAATGGCGTTGACTTTTTTTTTTAAAGAGGGAGCCACCGTCTTTTCTCGCTTGTCTTCAACTGTGAATAGGTTTCATTCTACTGATTCAGCCAAATAATTAAAGTGTCAGTGCTGGAGGGCTTGAAGGAAATGGAGTCAAAAATATGTGTACCAAATATTGTTCCAAAAAGTAGGGTAAGCGATTAGACGCCAGGCTGTAATTCACATTGTCAAGGACCTTATCACGAACTCCAAAAAAAAAAGCAGATGCAATGAGCCATTTTCTCCACGAACAAGGCTGAAGACGAATTATTTTTATTCCCACTCGACCAAAAAGTACGTGAATGAGCTTATCAAAGGACCGTTTATTAGGAACCTGCTTTCTACTTTTTTCCCCCCCACCCCTTGCAGTGGACCGCTCTGTTCTCCTTATCTCCTTTTTTTTCTCCCCAATTTTTTTTTTGTCCCCTTCCCTAACCCTTCCTTCTGCTGCAGATGCCACTTCTTGTGGGGCCTGGCAAGTCGGGAATGGTCCAGAGACACAGACCCCGAAAGTATAGTGTCTGCAGTTATTAAAGCAATTAGTGACCAAAAGTTGACGGGTGGAATTCTGGTATCCGCACCTAACCCTCCCTGTGGAAAGAAAAATTCTTTCTGGAAATTCCGGCCAGAGATTGAAACGTTAACAGTGCCTGACTGCCAACACGCGAATGTGACTGACCTGCAACGATCTATCTTTACATCAGCGGGCCATTTACCGAGTCATCTATTTCCATTCTTCCTGCAGACGACAAGAAAGCTTGGACATGTGCCACTTTTCCGACTGCAAAAGGTGCATTCGACGCCATCCATAGGTGGCATTGCCAACACGTGTCAGATCCATCCGCATCAATAATGGCCATCATTGTCCTCTCTGACGCCCCAAGATATACGTACAATAATAGGCGTCTGTTGATAATGCCAATAAAAGGGCAGTTGGCCTACTTTTTGCTGGTGTCGATAAGGCGTCGCCAGAGAATTACTAATTAAGAGTCGGCGGGTACGGGTAATGGCTGGCCACATGCACCATTTTGTTGTCTCGCCATCCGCAGGGCCAATGAATTATCCGGGCTGGTAACAATAGCCCTAGAAAGATCAAGTTGAACGCTTTGAACTGAGACCTAGGGATGAATTATCCGTAGCACAGGTGTCGCTAAAGCCCATTTCGTACTGTATTTGTTGGCTGCTAACGCGACACGTGGGAGAAGAATAGTGTGTCCAATGAAGATAATGCCTCTGGGGCTTAAATTTTAGGCTGATTTATGATCGTCTCGGGGGTCCAAGGAAACGGACTCCCCCCCTGTTCTTCTTGGTACGATGAACGCGCGAGATGCCTTAATTTCATTGAGCTCCGTCAGATGGGAGGCTGGGAGGACCAGGGGGGTAAGACAAATTGTCGGATGCAGGAATGCTCGTGACAGATGGGGACGTACTGGAGAATCCCCGTCACTTTTTTCGAGCTCGCTGTATTTTTTTTTTTTTTTTTTGCGAGCGATTCCGCAGATGCTGGCAAGTGGCAGTGTGACATAACCTCTTCCGTGAAATACGGGTTTTGTTTCAGCCTGAGTTTTTTTTTTGCGGGAGGTCCCGGCGAATTAATCTTAATGGTGGTAAATCCGGCAGATGTCTTTCGCAGAACGGATTAATGTCGCAATGTACAGGCCACTGTGGTGCAATAACAGAAACTCTAACTCGCCGCGGTTATAAACCTCTCCCGGACCGGAGCCGGATATTTCATCACATTATACCGGTCTAAAAATGACGCCCGAACTTTTTTGCCCTTTCACAGACTGCAACGACGACTTCCAGGACGACAGCGACAACAACTACGACGAGAGTGAGGACGAGAACGTCTTGCAGCCGAAGCTCTTTAGCAAACCCCTCAACCGGAATGTCACCGCAGGGGAAACCATCCAACTGCCATGCGAGGGTGAAAATCTACGTAAGTCACTTTTTGACCATACCACACTGAAAAGACAACCTATCAGGTTGAACGCAACTGTTATTTCATCCAAAATTGTAGTTAGGTTGGACCCAATTTTAGGTCAAACATTAACTACAATTTTGGCATGCCATGTGTCTTCAAACACTTGCATATCGGATATGCAAGTGTTTCAAGACACACAATTTTGGTTCAACTAAATTTTTAAATATTTTTGAGTCCAGCCCGCCATTCTGTACAGTACTAGTAATGAAGTATTTTTATGACAGAGAACCTGATTGTCATGTGGAAGAAGGGCACATCCCTATTGGCAGTCGGCACCAGCATCACAACGAGTGACAACAGAGTGTCGGTGGACAAGAACATGACATCCTTGACAATTGTGAACGCGAGTGTGAGTGACGCTGGCAACTACGTCTGCGAGATCGCTGTGGTGCCTCCCATCCATTTGGTCCACAGTGTGACAGTCTACGGTAAGTTTCAAGCTCCAAGCTCCAAAAAGGTCCCTAGGGTTAGAGCAAAGAACTTTTGAAGTTGTCGATGTTACGACCAATGTATTCATCCTGTGATTGGCAGAGTTGAGCTAGATAAAAACCTGAAGGGAAAAAGCTGTAAAAAAAAACCTCCCAGAGAGTGCGTAATTTTTGATTAAAAATCGGGTTAATTGCCGTGACGAACCTGGCTCTCGGTGGGAATCATAATAAAAAATGTCGCGAAACTAGCAGTCCGAATCTGTCTAATTTCGTCTGGACTGGAATGAACGGTTCCTGACCTCGCCATTAACGCCATATCTAACTGGAATCGTGTCAGTAAAAGCTGCGGTTTAATTCCGGCGCACTGGAAATCACGATTGCCCTCTGCCATTTGATTCAGATAATGGGATTCGCCGTAGGAAAGATCAAGTGCCTTAGGACATTGGTCGTTAATAGGTTAACGATCCGAAAACGCGCTGGCCCTCTGACGCTTATTTATCGATTCGAAGAGCCGGATAGAAAAAAAAGAAGATAAGTTTAATGAGAAAATGGGATTTACCCACACTGGGGATTAACCTTCCGACCCACAAAAATGGCCGCCAAAAGTTGGGAAGAGGAGAAAAATCAAGTTCGAAAATTGAGAGATGATTGTTCCGGACAACTTTTGGGGGGGTCCAAGTTTGTCGCAAATACAGACAAGCAGACGGGAAACATAGCTTGCGCCAGTTTCTAATGTTATCAAGAGAGAACTTGCGTCAACTGCTGCCACCAGAGTCAACACGATAATATGTTTGATGTGAAGATGTTTGAACACTTGACTGCCGACGGGTTCGGGTCGGGGGGGTCCAAGTTGCTGCACTACTTGCAAGCCTCAACAAAATTTTCGTCTGGGAGCTAGGTTTCTCCAGGAAAATGCAGCCGTTTCTACTAATTAGCGACATTGCTCGAAGGCAAGAAATGAATATTAGCTATCTGCTATGGGCCACAAAGTTTGCGTCTCTGAGTCGTGTCCTCTCCCTAGAGAGGAAGTCTGCTGACCAAAATAACGTGCTTCACGGCCCATTTCTCACAGTAGCATTCCGTGTTGTGAAGCTGCCTAGCCCACTCCAGCCGGGTAATGTTGTCCGAGTATGCAAAGTACCGGCAAACACGACCAGAGTTGCTCTAGCTACGACTGTGTACTGGACATCGATAGCGGAGCCTTGGTAGCAAAAAAGGCGGAGTAACTGTTTTATAGCTGGTGTAATAATGACCACCCTCTAGTTGTGCTCAATATTTTTTTAGTACAAGGCTCGCTTTTGCAGGTCCTCCAATAATCCAGTACGCTTCAACTACCATCGAGGCGCTCAAGGGAAATCCAGCCACATTGTTATGCAACGCCACTGGTTACCCAACTCCAACCATCACTTGGACTCGAAAGGTCAGTCACTGTGTATGAACTCATTATCGGTCGCTGGCAACAACAAAGCTACTGGGTTGGAGGGAAACTGGCAACTGAGCAACGGTAAACAGTGACCTCGAGAAGGACAACACCGATGGTTCCAAAGACCCCCTCACTCTCTCTCTCTCCCACCCTCCCTTTGGAATCCCCTTGTGTGGACCCAATCACCCGCGAATGGTCTTTCCGTTGGGATGATTAGGTGCAGTTGGGCCGGGCAACGTACCCAATCTGTGTGAATCAGCAATCAGTTTGGCTTCCCCGTTGAAGGAGAGTAATTTGGAACATGGGCCAAAGAGGATTTGCAAAAATTGTTCCTCCCCCACATGATTAAACTGTAAGCTCAAGGTTCCCCCCCCCCCCCCCTACCCATCTCTTTTTTTCAGAAAATTCATCCAGTCGTCACACCCATCCATCCGGTTTTAAATTTCACGCCTTTGAATTCTCCACGGAACGTGCTGATTCCAGTTGAACGTGGCGATTGACTTTCCTCATTATCTTCCAGGGCAAGCATGGCGACAAGCACTTCCAGCCAACTCAGGGCAAGGAGATCATCTTCGACGAGGTGACTCGCATGCAGAGCGGCTTCTATGAATGTGTGGCCGACAATGGCAGGGGACAACCAGCTTCGGTCACCTTTGAGCTCAAAGTTTTGTGTGAGTACTACCATCTTGAATGGAAACATTGCGATGATTACCGCAATTTGTCTGGTGCGCGCGAAATTATTTGGAATGGTAGTTAGTGGAGTGATTTCAAGGGGCGCGGTAGTCTTGCACCTGCACAGGCCATCTTTTGGATGTTTTAGGTACTGTGTATTAATCACGTTCCTTTTGATACAGTTCCACCTGAGATAGACACCCACGAGGAGACTGTCCACAAGAACGTGGGAGATGATGTGCATCTGCGATGCACCGTTCATGGAGAGCCTAGACCAAAGGTGGGTCAGGACTGTCTCGATGCAGTACCTGCTAATGCTCCATTACTTTTTAAATGTGGTTTTCATTGGTTGCATGATCACCGTACTTTCAAATTTTGTACATGATTGGTGAATATGTGATTTATTTACGGTATGTCAACAGGGCAGTATTGCCACTATTGTTTTGTCAGCTGCCATACAGTAAAATGCCTGTTTGTAGCGGGTCCTGGATTTAGCAAATCTTGAACTTTCTATTGTAGAATATTTTGATGGCCAAGTGTATGAGTATTATCAGTCACAAATGAAAATACAGGAGGTCCAAAGAAACACATCATAAACTGGAAAATCTGCATACCATTGATGCTTGGCTCCAAGTCATAAATTGATATGTATATATTAGGCTACTCTTACAGTATTACACACTAGCTGGCAGAGGATTATTACAATATACTCTATTTCAATTATAACGAGCAGAAACCTCTTCAGTACGTTATATAAAATTTTCTTGAAATAGTTTAACTCTAGTCAGACTCTAGTATACACAAGTTTTACTGTATAGGCTACTGTGTTTCATAATTAACTCACATCAATATAAATTTAAATATCATGGGTGCTTGCTTTAATAATTGGTACTACCAATCCTGAGTGCTCCTGGCAAATATGAGCCAACAAGAGGAACTGAATGCATATCTCGTGCAGCTCCCTCTCTTTTCCTTACACTGCACTGCCCTCCACAGAGCAGCAATGGGACTTGGGGGTGGGGGGGGGGGGGNGGGGGGGGGGGTTTGAGGCCTATACAAATTCGAGTAAAATTGTGAAACACCTGGTATATTGTGTATTGCAATGTAATTAATTCCTCGATTTATGAATAACTTGAGGTACTATATGACTAACTGTAAGTGGTTCCAGTGGGCATTTTTCCTTTAAAATTAAGACTGATACCAATTGACCTGAACTGACTCAATTATTGCCATCAATTGAATGTGAATTGCTTTGTCAGTTGATGTCTAACTAGTAACTACCAATTTATTGAGAGTTGATTGACTTTCTTTTATAACAAAGGAATAATGTATATGTTTAAATGTTCGCACTCACATTGAATCTTTCATTTAGGTGTACTGGCTGAAGAATCACAAGCCTATCAACCAGCAGATCTACAGACTTGAACATGATGGCAGATCATACACTGTCAACATGAAGAATGTTCAAAAAAGTGATTTTGGAACCTACACCTGCCATGCCAATAACTCTTTGGGTCAAAGTGTTGGTGTTATCGAATTCTCAGGTATTGTTTTAAAAAATGTCATGGGGCCAATGCTTGTGTGCACATTATTATTATGGTAATTTTTGCAATAGGAGCACCAAAAAAGCCTGTCATTGATGAAACAAATCCAGGAGATGACATGAAGAGCTACTATGTGGCCTGGTCAGTGCAAAGCTTGTCACCAGTCTCCGGGTTTGAGGTCAAATATCGAAAGTTCCAGGTAAATAGACAAGAAGGCACACCAGTTTGGCAGAATTAATTATGACGCTTTGGCGTTACAGGGAGGCTCTGACTGGAAAACTGTGAAGGTGGACAAAGTATCTGCTGCCGAGACCAAGTACAGTGGAAGCAGCACTCTCAAGGATCTGAACCAGGGCACAGAGTATGAGGTCATTGTGCTAGCTGAGAACCAGTATGGAATGTCAGTTGCCTCAGACACTAAGAAGATCTACACTAATGGAAGGGGTGAGTTTCCAAATTGGAAGACACTATATGCATTGTCAAGCATGTTGCTTTGTGAATGACACAATGTTATTACATGTTTTGCTCGATCTTGGAACTGCTACCAGCTTTTATTGTTTCTTTTGTTGGTTTTGAATGTAATATGGGTTGTCATTTCCTGTTTTGCACAGAATTTTGTTGTGCAGTGCAAACATGGGTGAAGAGGCCAGGTGACTATATTAAGGTGGCAGTTGTCACACTTGTCATGGTGCACCCTTTCTATTCCTGTTTCAAATAATTATCCAAAGAATATGTGAGGCAGTACAGAGTTCTTAGAACATTTCCCATCAGCATCCCATAGGCACCCAAATTATATTGTCAATATTAATTTGTGAAAATCACAGAATTTTATTTCACTCACAAAACATAAGTATGAACACTCCTTGCAGTTACAGCAAATATTAGCTTTGAAAAATGCACAGGACACTGACACAGTCAATTCCCATAATACGTATAAATATTAACAATTTAAATACTATTTAACACGTTGACATTAGATACATATCAATTCGGTGTGTTTACACCATGACAGGAAACACAACTGACACTGAGATGCATTTGAGATGTGCTTCCATGGAGACACTAGAAAATATTTAGCCGCTAATAATAATTAGGTTATATGGGTCCATTCTTTAAATCAATGCAGAAGAGTCTAGCCTTGTTAAATTTAATCTCTCCATTGAGCATAGGTGCCAGTGGGGTCAAGAGTTGTCATTATCAAATATCTCATCTTTGTCATAGAAATTCATAAAAATTTAGGGCCTGAATAGTTGACTGAATGCTTACATTCAACATAATACATAGAAATTCTTTCCACTAGCGGAAAGAATTTCTATGGGTTCAGTCCGGGTTTGCATAAATGTGTTTCCTTGGGGTTCTCCCGGGTTCTCCCATTTCAAAATCTATCAGCAGCACAGAATGATATTAAACACCTAAACCCCATGCTACCATGCTATCATGCTACATGCTTATCTCCTGCTAGAATGACTGACAGGTCCAGAGTTATTGTGTACTACCTACCACAGATGAGGTTTAGATGTTGTCATGAGGATCCTTTACACTTGGGTTAACCTCATTACAGAGATGCCAATCTGGTCAGTGCATGAGCAGATTTGTGGAGAACGTTTGGCAGAGTACATGTCCTTTTCTGAGTGTGGTTTTCATTTGTAGACTTTTTTTCACCACCACTAAGCCTTTATTGCTTTTTCACTCTAGATTATCAGTCAGCAGAAGCTGCACCCGAACGCGGGATGGCAGGTTGGTTTCTGTTCATTCTTCTAGTTCCTTCCTGCTGTTTCTCCTTATTTTTAATTGTCTTGGTTGGCTAAGGTGGTATTTTCTCCCTTTGGTTTTGCTGGTTGCTAAAATGATCAGTAATTGTTCCTTGATGGTATTGTTGCTTGCTGCGATAAATGATTGGTTGTGTATTATATATCTGGAATGACATCTCCAATATGCATTGGATGTGTGGTGTGTGACTAGTGTAGTACCAAGCAGTGGACTCGGCTATATGAAATGTTAGATGGGACAGCATTGCTGCTTGTCATGATGGTCAAGAAGTCAATGTACCCAAGACCCAAGATTTGAGAAAGCACAACTGGTGCAGTTCATGTTACGAGATATAAACCTAAGTATTGTCATGGACACAAAGAAAGCAAATGTTATTTTATTGCACACAAATAACTTGAGAAAAAGTGAGTGGATGCCATAGATTCCTAGAATATTTTGAAGGGACTTGGTCACTTGGATAACTTGATCATCAGTTGTTTTTTTTTGCAGATGAGTTGCATCTTAAAATACCTGCCCTAATCAATATGCTAGCAGGTTCTGTTGCTTCTAATTGTTCTGCAGATGCATTACAAAAGAGGTCCTTTACTAATAAGCACATTTCTATTTTTTTCTGTTTGTTACAACCACATTCCTGAAAGTAAAAATTAGGAGATGTTGATCAGCCTAGGAGATGTTGATCAGCCGACTCAACGTGATTGCAAAGTTCCCTCTTTTTTCTCAACAGCAGAAGCCAACAGTGCAAATATGCAGCCTAATGGTGCAGAGAGCACTTTGAGAGGACAGAATGTGATGGCTGTGATTGTTGTCGGCAGTTTATCCCTTCTCTTCCTATAACTAGTTTTCAGGTAGGTCCATAGCTTTCTTACTTCAATTTGGCATCTTCTGAAAATGTCACTAATCTCCTTCTCTGACAGGTCAGGAGAGAAATCTTTGAAGATGAGAGAGAGTTAAGATCTACATGTTTCCCCTCAGAGTTAAACAAGGCTTGCAGGAATGAAGTGGTTGTAATTTGCATTTTTTTGGAAACACATTAGGTCCAGTTGGAGTGGTGACAAAATTATATGACTTTTAGTCACTCTCACTGTTAAATGTCACAGTAGCAAATTTCTACATGGTGTGGTTGGCGGACATTTTTAACCTTGAATATGAGCGAGACCGTGTTTTACATTTGTACTGGTTTTAACTTCTTTTATCAATCAAAAAAAGA
Source organism: Catajapyx aquilonaris (assembly GCA_000934665.2). Taxonomy (NCBI): domain Eukaryota; kingdom Metazoa; phylum Arthropoda; class Diplura; order Dicellurata; family Japygidae; genus Catajapyx; species Catajapyx aquilonaris. The sequence continues at coordinate 12,881 of KZ538048.1, read as the reverse complement.
GTAAAAGCAAAAAAAGGAACCGAGGCTATAGAGTGCTACGAGCAACGTCAGGGAAATGTACAATCTCAGGCTGAAAGTGGATGCTGTTGGGTGGCAGTGTGTAGCTGCATTGGAAACATAGCAAGAATTTGGAGTTTGTGCCTTTGCATATGTTGCTTCTCTCGTCACTCAAGGACTTTTTATTCAGTGTGTGTTGGCAACAGTTGGGTGTTTCTAATGCTTATTATGTGGAGCAGCTGTTTGGAATGTCTCAAGCTTCCAAATGTGCAACAATTTTGGTACTTCTTTCCAGTAGTCATGGGGGAGGCAGGGGAGTGGCCATATGTGGAGGGGCACTTGCTCTCTCTTGGCTTCTATTTATCGGATAGCGCTCAAACTTGGCATGTAGCATCCTTAGATTATGAGTGAAGGAGGTTAGGTGATGTTATGTTAGATTTTTTTTGTGGATAGATGAGCCCGGAGTTTCCGTGTTTGCATAGCGCGACCCGTTCCCTGATTAAAGGAAAGCAGTCCCAAATTTTAAACCTCTAACTACAGAAATGTAAGAAGGTGGTGTCCCAGGTACCAGGGAAGCAACAAGAGTGAAGTAATTTGTTAGGATGAATGCGAGCCAAAACATCCAGGAGTTTTAGCCCGACACAGTCGTGTAACTAAAGGGTGGTGCTTGTAAATAGAATGTGTCACGAATATTATGTACAAGAGCAACCAAGGTTTGGAATCTTCGATGTGGAGTACAAGTTGTACATAATGAAAAGAGGGTGTTCCTGTACCCATAATTGGTAATAATGTTATTTAAAATGAAAGTCCACGTAATCTTCCACACAACGTAAAACACGATTGAAAAATGAACGTAACTGCTTGAGCTGTAAATATAGTTATAGCGGTTTTCTTGCACACCGCCGGAATGAAGCTCCCTCCATCTTCTCAACTGAACAAGAGAAAGGATAAGGCCAGATGGGAGGTTGAGTGATTGAATTCCATAGTTTGTTATGTCTGTTTGTCTTTACTATGATGCATGTAGAGTGGACATGAATGAATGTGCGAGAAAAAGTGTGGGTGCATTTATGTAAAATGCATAATTATGTATTTTTGTTCCGAAATGAGTGTTGTTCTTCCTGTCATTCAGTTGCATCTAGCCATCAGATGAAAGTTGTTCATTATTTTTTATGTATTGTATGGAACAAGTCAACAATTTCTCACCATTCGTTTGGCTGTTCTAAGAGATCTCGGAACCCTCAGTTGCAAAAGCGGTAGTCAAGTTTCGCCAGCGTAGTTGAGCTTTAAGTTATTTGACATCACTGGTACCAGTACCAGAAAACTTTCAGTCTCCTCAACGCTATTTGGCGAGGTCTTGACCACTGATCAGTCACTCGCCCTGCACACAGTCGAGGAGAAAAAATAAGTCAAATGTGCGCATGTGTGAAAAAGTGTGTTATGTGGCAATTTAATTTACTTGTAATGCTGTTACCATGTACAGTACAGTGCATATGGTGTCCTGTTTGCTTGAAACCTACAGGCTATACTGTAGAAAGTGTGAATCTCTGAATTTGTCACGTTTTGAACAAGTTTTGGTCAGCATATCGTAGTTCATTTTGAACCTCCTTTTTTTTTACTGAGCCATGAAGAAACCCAACAGCTAACAATGACATGTGCTGCCAATGAGAGAGAAGATGCTGCAGACATACACATAATCCGTCAAATATGGTTGCCTTGAGGTTCCGCTGTTGTATTGCGTATTGGCTGAACAAAAAGAAACGTGGTACTATTGGTTTTACGCAGGCCTGATGCAGTGTTTTTGAAAATATATCACATTGTCATTGAAAAATAATATTAAAAAACAAAGACGGATGGCTACAAGTGATTGTGCTATAGAAAATAGATTGGAATAAAAGTTCGCAATATATTAATGCCTGGATGATTTCTGAGTTATAAAAACCTTCCATATTCAAGCATTCTTTATTACAGTGGTTGTTTACAGGATTTTCATACACATTTTCTCCATCCTTATAGATAATGCTGGACATTCTTTAGTACTATTACTAGGTGGCATTGTTTGCGTGGTTGTTTCTGTCAGTGGTATTCATTGTTCATGTTGTGCAAGGTTTCCTGCCAGGAAATGACTTCATCTCCTGTCCTACGGTTCATTCACCATGCCTTGGGTGAGCTTAAAGGGATACTTCATAAAGAAGGTATGGATGGGTAGGGTAGGTATGGGTACAGCCAGGGCCGGAGAGAGGTCTAGCCGGGCCCCAGGGATGGCAAAGATTTGGGCCCCCTTCGCTCGAATACAGACCCCCCCCCCTCTCTCTCTCTCTCCGGCCCTGGGTACAGCCGTATCATAATTGCATGTCAGCTGGATTTGAACAATTCAGGGGTTCCATGCAATTTCAAGCCCACAAGCATTCCCAGAGAACATAAACCTTCAAAATTTGCATTAGTTGGAAGCTAACCTGTCCAATTCCCTGAGTGCTTGTTCCAACTCAACACACTCTTCCCTGTCTTCCTCCATGGGTTTGTTCCGGCAATCCATAAGACACTCCAGGACCCTCCTGTGCCTGTGCGGCCTTCCATGAGCTCGCAGGTAAGTCTCCAGCTCCTTCCAAAATGCCCTGTATTGCTCTTCTCTGCAGTGAAAAATTTGTGTGTCATCAAGCAGTTGCTTCCTATTGGTGACAAACGTGGCAACAGATTCCTGAACATTCATGAATAGCCTACATACCTTCTTGGTCCTTTGCCCCATTGTCTATTGTTCTGAGCAGGCAGTACCTCAGACCGAGCTTCCGTTCCCAGGAGGTGGTATATTGCTTTCTTGCATTCAACCTGATCAGCCTCAGTTAATTCAGGCTGTTCCATCAGTCACCACAAGTCCTCCATCCCCTGCAATCTCAGGCATCAGCAAAATGCAGGAAGTTTGAACAAGGCATAGAGACCTACATTTTGGATGTTAAACAGGCAAGTACTGGAACTGTTAGTGAGAGGCCAATACAATGTGCATCTCTCCAGGCGCATCTTTGCCCTCTCCACTGCCCAGGGGCTGCCAGCAACATCCACCACCATCGGCTGGCTGATTCAGGTAATTATTATGGGCAGATTGATTTTTCATTCCTGTGTCAGCCCGACACACCCGGCTACTTTGCCCTGTCACCCAGGTCTTGGTCTCGCTTGTTCTAACCGTGTTGCATATGCCTTGGCACAGACCTCATTCGCAAGGTATGTCCCACCACCTCTCAGGGAACTTCCTCTAGTGCATTTTCTCTCCCCTCATTGCAGACAGGTGGTTTTTGTTTTTCAAAAATGTGATTTTACGTGCATGGGTTTACCTCCCTTGGCTCATTTTTTTTGGGGGACACACACTAGTGGTGATTCGAAACGCAGGACCATTCCCTTTTGACATTTTGCTGTCATCAGAATCTAGACATCATTATACGTGAAAACATATTTTTATCCCCATGAAACAAAATGCCAACTGTGAGCAAGGGTCCACAGCTATACTGCCACTGCTTGTAACAAATCTCTTAATAATAAAACATATACTATTTTGAGTCAAAATTTTGGCCACACCACTTCCCCCCCCCCCCTCCCCCCGCCCCGAATCCTATGCTTTGCTGAAGAGGGCTTGTGGGTTGCATTCATAGCATAGTATATTTTCAGAGGTTTCCGAGATCCCTTGAAGTTTGTTACACCTGGAATTTACTGTATACACTATCACTACATTATAGACTATTGTGGTGACCAGGCAGCTGGCTGTTGATGGTAGCCAGGTCACTACGTTATTGATGTGGTCAGGGGATCCTGAGTGATTGTTTTGCGTTGTTTAGTGTTCTATTCCTGACGTCCTTTGGGACGGACGTTTGCAGCCTGTTGTCCTGGAATACAGTTCCAAATTGGTTCTTATACCCTTCCCCGTGTGTTATTTTGTGGTGTCTCTGAGGTACTCATCATGGGGCACTACACTATACATTTGTTATATTATTTGTACTATTACTATTATACAGGGTGACCATAAGTCTGGACACATAGGTAATTGGACTGGATTGTTGGTTTCCAGTTGTGCCAACTAGCAGATTGTTGACAGCCAGTAAAGGTTGCGTTGGAACAACTGGCAACCAACAATACAGTCCAATTACCTATGTGTCCAGACTTTAGGGTTGCCCTGTACTATTATACAGGGTGTGGAAATTTAGCATGCCTTTGCTTTGTGGGATGGCAGAGAGGTTCTAGACGATTATTGTAACTCTGCAGCATAGTTACCCAGATAAGTAGCATTTAATAAAGCACATTATAGCATCTTCTATGTTGTGGATACAGCTTATGACATTTTCATTGCCTTCTACACTAGTCTTATTGGCATCATTACTTGAATTTAAATGAAAAGGGTTAGGTTGCACAGAGGGACACTAACTGGAGATTTTATATCTTGTGTTTGAAGCTCATTATATTGTGACAAGGTCTTCATGAATATAAATAATGTTAACTCCTGGTATACCTTCAAAACCACATTGCAGCCTTCTAAGCCCATATTGTAATAGGTATCAGTGTCAATGTGCTTACAGCTAACAAGGAGATAATTCACAGCCTCAAATTCATTTAGTGTTAAGGGAACTTGTATAAATCCGAGCTAGGTGGTACTTGCCAGGTACAAGTCTATTCCAGTATCAATATGTTTCTATGAAGTTATGGCTGAAAAAATCATTATTTTCTCCAGTAGTGTGCCTCCAGCAATGGGCAGGGTGACTAAGGGCCGTTTTCTCGAACAGTGGTTCAAATGTAAACCCGGTTCAAAGCCGGTTTAAACCCTTGACAACAGCCTAATAACAATCAAATCCGGGATTAAACTGGCTTTGAACCCGGTTTACATTTGAACCACTGTTCGAGAAAACGGCCCTTAACCAGAAAATCTTGATTCTTGCTGAACCCCTCTTGTTGTTTTTACAGACCATTATTGGAGGGAACGAAGCCCTTTTAGGGGAGTGGATTACCACATTTTTTTCTTACGAATTTTTCCTTCGCATTTTTCTCTCCGGTACAAGGATCAGGATAGGGATTTGTGAGGAGGGGACACTTGTGCAAGTGCGTTGTCTTAATGTTGGGGGTCGTGTGCAGTCCCCCAGGGGGTCAGGTTGTAAGACTAGAGTAGCCATTCTCCTCTTCTGTAGGCAAGGCCGTTCTTCAGACTCAACACACTCACCAGCAAGCTTGACATGCCAAGCAACAGGAACTCGTCATCCTCCTCAACTATGAGTAGCTCAAAGGGGTATTTGAGCTATGCCACCCAGCAGGGCTCCAGGGCTATGCAGACGCGTGGAAACCCATACCTACACCCATATGGGACGGCAGGGAACGTGGCAACCTCCAACAGGCCCATTGCACATATGTACTCGGCGTCAGCTGGACACAATACCTACCTGGTAATTGGTCCTGTCCACCAGTCAGATTGTTTTGAAACTGCAGGATATACAGGGTGATTCTCTCGAATGGAAACCCAAACATTCCTCAGTAACTTTTTAACTATGGTACGGTTCCCGATGAAAATTAACATGTACTTACCTTGTATCATGCCAAACAAGGTCTGACTAAAGAATATACCAAAAGTGGTCCCCTCCAGCATCCAAGAATTTTTAAATCCGAGTCTGCATATTGCCGACTTCTGCAGAATGGCCGGCGGGAATGGCTCGATCAACTGCCGCCCGCCGCCTGCTTGGTGAGAGGGGATCGCAAGGCCCCGGTCCCGTTGCCTTGAGATACCCTCTCGCCAAGCAGGGACAGGTGGGAATGGATGGGATCGCCGCCTTCAATTGGCAGGAGTCTTCGGCAATATGCAAACTCGGATTTAAAAATTCTTGGATGCTGAAGGGGACCAATTTTGGTATATTCTTTAGTTAGACCTTGTTTGGCATGACGATACAAGGTAAGTACAGGTCAATTTTCATCGGGAGCCATACCATAGTTAAAATGTTATTGAGGAATGTTTGGGTTTCCATTCGAGAGAATCACCCTGTAGCTTGGGTCGTGTAAAAATTTCAATCTTATTGTGAACTCCAAATTAAATCCTTATTTTCCTTTAGGTTCACCCAGACGTGCGACTTACTCGCCTTCCGTTTTACGAAGTTTTAGCGGAACTTGTGAAGCCCACAGCACTGGTGCCTCAAGGGGCTAGCCGCCGCTATCATGAGGCTACCTTCCAGTTTCACCTCACCCTCCAGCAGGCCACTGACATAATGTCCTCCAGGGACATGCAGTCTGGGTCGAAAAGGGACTTTCTCACACAGGTACGGAGCTGGAGGCAGTGTGACTAACTAATCAGTGTGTTGGTACATGCGGGCCTAAATGTTAAGATAATACAAGTATTTTGGGGTGTGCACAATAACTGATGCGATTTCTCACTTTTAAGGTGCAGCTCAGATTCTGCTTGCTGGAGACCTCCTGCGAGCAAGAAGATAGCTTACCACCGTCTCTCTGCGTGAAGGTGAATGGAAAGATCACTCCGCTGCCCAATCCCATCCCAACTAACTGGCACGGGGTAGAGCCCAAGCGTCCTCCTCATCCAATAAACATCACAGAGCAAGTGAAGCTATCCCCAACCGTTCCTAATCACATCGTCGTCACCTGGACACCTAAATTTGGCCTCAGCTACACTGTGTCAGCTTACTTGGTGCAGCGACTAAGTTCAGCCGACCTCCTGTCCAAGCTCAGGAGCAAAGGGGTGAGTATAGAGAGGAAATTAGCTTTGAGTAGGTATGTTCCCCTTGCCCCAACATTAAAAGAATTGATTTTGATCACAGGTGCGGCACGCAGACATAACCCGGGGTCTGATTAAGGAGAAACTGAAGGAGGATGCAGATTGTGAGATAGAAACTACGTCTTTTCGAGTGACATTGGCCTGTCCCCTGGGAATGCTGCGAATGGAGGTACCGTGTCGAGCCAGCACCTGCGCCCACCTTCAGTGCTTTGACGCCAGCCAATATATTAAAATGAATGAGAGGAAGCCCACGTGGATCTGCCCCGTCTGCAATAAGCCTGCCCTCTTTGACAACCTTGTCATTGACGGGTACTTCCATGAGGTGTTGGCATCCTCTGCACTGGGATCCAAAGATGGCAATGAGATTCAGCTGCACGGGGATGGGAGTTGGTCTACCCTGATCATCAAGAAGGAGCACAGCGTCAACTCAATCACAGTGGTGAATGTCTACAATTGGTCATAATTGTGCAATTGTTGGTCACCAGCTTTATTTGTTTCATTGCATTCCTTCTCTTTTCGAAGGCAAAACCACAGCCGTGGGTGGAGATGGTCCGGGATGACATTCCTGACAGCTCTCCGCCTAAGGCAGAGTCAACCGCTTCAGTGGCATCCACCTCAACAGGGGGCTCAGAGGGAGCTGCCCTGGAGGTCATTCTTATAACCAGTTCGGAGAGAGATTCGTCAACCAGTTCAGACTATGATATTGTTATTGAGCAGGAAGCTGCCAAGGTAGGAAAAAAGGTGAAAAAAAATGCCACTGTGCCTGTGACCAACACTGCTGCCACTACTACTCAGCCCATCCGGAAGCCGCAGCGAAAGGTGACAAAAGATGCAACTGCCACCAACACTGCCACTGTTACTACTGGGCCCATCCGGAAGAAGGTTGGAGCCACAAAATCTGGCGTTAGAAGACCAGGTCCATTGAGCAAGACCTTGTTCAGGATGCCCGGGGAGGAATCCTGGGAATTGAAAAAACGCATGGAAGTAGTGCAGGCCAAGAGATGCGAGGAACAGGGGAACACTTTCATCATCATTGGAAGCATCGAGATATGTCTTCGGTGTGGGACGAAACTGCCCCTAGACGTCTCGTATGATGTCACTGACTGGTCGAAAACGGTTCATTGCAAAAAGTGTAACATGACCACCATCATGAAGAATGTATACAGAATGTAATTTTGCGTGCAATTGTTCAGGAAATATTGTTGGTTGTACTTGTATTTAGTAACATTTGAGGGATGATTGCAGGGTTGCTCAATGAGAAAATACTCCAGATTAAGAAGGGTGGTCCAAGTCAAGCAACCTCCAGTCTCACTCCGTGTTGAGAGATGCGATGTTGCTTGGCTTCGTAAAAATCACTACAACCATGGCAGGGTCGGATTAATGACTGACATACAAGTATTTGCGTGAATGTGACATTGCAGGTGAAGAAGGGACCAAAAGTCACAGCCTGCAAAGATGTCAGTAAAGACTGAACAAAGCTTCAAGTCCTTGACATGTTACATTTTGGGATGAATCGTTTGGCAGCAGTGGGGTGCCACATCATACTCCTCTTTCGTCTCTCCCAAAGGGCAGTGATGCATGGTTGGGAGTAAATGCTGTGCCCATTGCAATGCAATGGTTGAATCCAAATTTAATCACCTAACGCATGCTCATGTGGCTTCATGGACCAATTAATTTTTCTTGGTACAGTATACTTTTTTCCCCTGTAAATAATTACGTGCACCATGGAAAGCAGTGAGACAATAATGGTCGTTTTTAAGTGAATTTGCCCAGGCAAATGGAGACCACATATATATTTTGTTTCTTCCTAAGGGCAGTGGATACTGCTGAGTATTACAGTTGATTGGAAAGGCGGAAAGAAACTGACTTGCTCACTACAACCCAGGTAATAGCTCAAGGAAATGTGGGCTCTGTTGAGCACAAGTGTCAAAGAAAACATTTTTTCCCCTTTCATACTTTGAGGAGTGCACATAATTTTTGTGTCATAGAGGGTGGCAGAAAAAGTGCAATAATCTTAAGTTTTTTGAAGTATCTATAATAGAGATAGTTTTGGTCAATTTATACTCAAATGCAGAGGTCAAGAACTTGCAGCTATTGTCATGCCACTCTTGTACAGTACCGGTACATGAATACCTGGTTGATATAGAGCCGTGGCAATGTCGCAATGAAAACAAGCAACTACTCAAGTACTGTTCATTGTACTGCAACATCTGAGTGCCATTGCCAGTGAAGTGAAAGTACACTATACTCCTGATGATCCAGGTGAAGATTATTATCTGTGCATCGCCAAGAAAAAGACGTTAGAAATAAAGGTCCGAAAGATTGTAAATGTGTCTCGCAAACAAAGAATTATAACAATTTTTCAGGAGACAAATTAAAAAATAATGTATGGTTAAGTGTTATTATCTAGATTAAACATTATTTAGTATATATAGCTATATTATATATATTAGGCATGGCATGGCCCCCACTTACCTTACTGAGCAATAATTGCAGTCCACTGTCGGCGACGCGACGGCTGGGGACGGCTGATGAACAAATGCACAGCCAGTTGTTCGCCGGTGCCATGTGGGCGCGGCCATATTTAGTCTAAACCTGGCGTAACTAGACGCATGACCTTGTCTTTGCAACAGACGCAGCCACACCCCCGCAAATGACGTGGCAATATGATCTCTCTACTTAACTTAACCACAGACATTATTGGTTAATTAACAATATAAAAATCGTACGATGTGGACTTACTGTGGTTAATACCAATAAGCTCTGCACCAGGCAGGATTGCCTGGTAATTTTATAAGCATGATCGAGCATGATGCTGTCACACATTTTCCACCTATTTTCACCAGAGGCGCGACTACCTTCGGCCAGGCATTTGCATTGGGGGCAAATGCTGCTACTATGCGGTACACATGCGGTAATAGTGTTTTCTCTGGTGTAGTGTGACTCCATACCGTCTTTGGCGTCAGTCGCCACCGTTGAACCCCCCGTCCCCCCTGAACAAAGGAAGAATGTGTTGACCGACTCTGAGTCTCTGACTCGCCCTCCCTCCCACAGGAATCGGTCCCCATTGTTCGCCCAGGGGCCGCCCCAACAGCTGCTCCAACAGCCCCCACCGGAAGGCTGCTGGCGTGACTGATGGCCACTCATTCAGGTAATATTATTCTGGCCAGATTGATTTTTCATTCCTGTGTCACACTCGGTCGGGTCACACTACAGGCACATATACTTGGCCCTATCACCCAGGTCTTGGTCTTGCTTGTTCTAACTGTGTTGCATGCCTTGGCACAGACCTCATTTGCAAGGCATGTCCCAGGGAACTTCCTCATTATGACATTAATTTCCTCTCCCCTCATATTGCAGATAGGCGTCTTTTGTGTTGCAAAAATGTGATTTTACTGGCCTGTGTTTACCAACCTGTTCTCATGTGCAAGATAGACAAACGGCTCGTTCTTTAGGCACTCATAAAACTTAGGGCCATGGTGTGATTTTTCATCCCCTCTTGTGGCATTTTGCACTCATCGTCACAATGTGATCAGGTGTTATTGTATGTGTTCAAAAATAATGGCTGCGCACAACTAGCATCACCTGGTGGAGCTCCTCCAATGCTTTATGTGGTGCTGGGTACTAAAGGGGATGGGGGGTAAGGACTGTCCCAGCCAACCCTAGGTTTGAAACCAGCCACCAAATACTGAGCAAATACCAGCAAAATTTACTGGTGTTGCTGGAATGGCTGCTGGTCTTTGCTGGTCCCTGGGATTTTACTCGATCCTTTGCTGGTCTCTGCTGGAAGTTGAGTAGCCATGAACTTTTCCTGCAGTGCCAATTTTCAGTAGACCAGCATACCAGCATTGCTGGTTTCAAAACTGGGGAATGCTGCCCAACAGCCCCAATGGTGTTGTATACTTGTGGCACCATGAGCTTCTGGGGGCAAAAGAGCGAATCGAAGCGATGCATTGGTTGCTAATTCATCACCTTGATTCTCTTGCTGCCACCGCGCGGCTCATCATGTCACCACCAGGACGTCACCATTAATGTCCAGCACCGTACTTCTGGCTTGGATTTTTTTTTTTTTTCTGGCAGCAGACAATTCAGGTGCCACTAACTTCAAATACTAATAGGCAAAAGGGCTTCCCTTCCTGGTCAGATAGCACTGCTGCTCGATGATTTAAAACCATTACTGTCATTGATTTGAAGCGTCACACGGATGATGGGTCCGCCAATTAATAGACAATACAGTGTGATCAAAAAAGAACGCCCGGATTTTAAAACCCTGTAACTCGAAAATTTAGACATAATTATATATAAATGATTTTAACTTTTGAAATGCTAAGAAATGTCTAAAGGTTTGGTCTTACCATAAGTTGTTCGATATGAGCTCCATTTGAAACCAGTGCTCTGCCACCTACGTAGAGGCAGCACACTGGTATGTTGTGTTGCCAGTTTGCCACATTTTGAGAAATCCTGGCCAAGAGTAGCCTACAGGCCATACTGGACGGTTGGCAGTAAGGAATATTATCATTAGCGTTGTCATGCGTGCGATGGCCTCCTCGGTCTTATTTGACTACCTCCATCCTGCTGGTGACGAGACTAGGCTGCATCGAAAGATTGTTTCAAGATGAGTTACGGCCAAGGGAAGAGGTATGGACGACCCCCATTAGACTTCATCAGAAAGTATTTTGCGTTTGATTCCCACACCAATAAGTCCACTTGCTGCATTGCCAACTGCGGCACTTTTATCTTCGTGGAACACCCGGTTAATCAGTTTCAGACAGGTTTATAGCCTACTTTGTTTCCGGAAACCTTGATTACGATTAACACAAATAACACAAATGAGACACTGTCATGATGAGCACATTCATTCATATACAAACGACGAGCCCGCATGTACAAGGAGAATCAGCACAAACCATGGAAGTAGGAATACTATATGGGATGAGGTGGTATTTATCCCCTATCCCCATCCATATGAAAAATCGTGCCAGGGGCGTGGCTTAATCTGGAACGGCGGCCATCTTACCATGGACCAGAAAGTAGGGGGGAACCAACTTAGGTGTCAAGATCGTGACGTCACACCACCTCCGTAGTTTCCTACCTCCATGCAGTGGCGGATTTAGGGGGGCACAGGCAAAGATGAGAGAATTAGAGGCCTTTGGCCTATTCACTGTTCCTTGGGCACAGGGGAATCCCCCTCCCCCCCAGAACTCCCCCAGAGGGAAAAAAATGAAAAAATAGAAAATAAACCCGGGGGGGGGGGGGGG
>KZ538047.1:108932-142925 GCA_000934665.2 Catajapyx aquilonaris | reverse complement strand
GGAAGAATTTATTGATGGACAATTAAGGTTCGTTTATTAGCAAGCTTGTTTTTGTTTTTTTCCGATCCACAGATGTGGGCACAACAGGCATTATATGAAAAAAGTAAATCTGCATAATCGCACACAGAAGTAGATTCCGCTAGGTATGATGGTGCTGCAATATTCCTTGGAGAGTTCCTCTCTGCATTTCTTGCTCCTCCTCCAGGCATATGAGGAAGAGAACAGATAGTTGTGAAACTATTGGCCATCCCTCACTTTATAGAGACAGAGACATTAAATAGGACGTTTGAAATCGTAGATTCGGTTATGATGAAGTAAAGAGGCGTATTTATTAGTATAATAGCCTATATACAGAGCATCTATGCCCTTCTTTTTGGAGATTTGGAAAGGGTGTCATCACCCTACATAAAATTACGTTCAATATTATGTGGTATGAACATGTTCATAGGTTCCCTCGTAATGAAGAAATGACTCCTACGAAGTGGGGGTGTAGCTCAGTGGTAGAGCGTTCGCTTTGCATGTGAAAGGTCCCGGATTCGATCCCCGGCACCTCCATTATTTTCTTCTATTTTCAAGTGTCTTTTTTTCCCCTTCCTGCGCTGCCTCTTACTGGCTATTCAACTTGTCCTTTCTATGTTGTAATTTAAAAAGTGAAAATAAAGTAATGTATGTAGTTTAGTAACCAACTGCTGGTAATACAGTATTTGAAGTGTGGGGAACTTGCACTGCCAGTGAGAGGCCTACCAATAATTGTGAAAGTACTCGTAAAGATTGCACGAGGAATGACGGTAAAAAAAATTCCCATTGAATTTCATTCTTGGGTACAAGTGTAATGCTTACCATGTCCATGTCCGGTCTGCCAGGAGAGTAGATGGCAACAGAAGCTGATGACAGCACCTCACAGCGCTTGATTGCACAAGTTGATTTGGATGAGGCCAAAGTGGTTGTTGGTTTGGCGGCATCAGGCAGGTGATGTCCAGCAGAGACCAATCAGATGGATCATCATTCTGCAAGGTGTAATGAGTATAGGTCATTCATATGATATTAATACTTCCACTGTCGTTGAGGGTGATCATTGCCTCTTTGTGGTATTTGTATGCGCTTTGCCATTCAGTGACTTTTGCCAAGTTACTTTTAGTGGTCATCAAAAGCATTAGCTGCTACTACGTCTAGGTTGCCAGTACCCATCCTTTAAAAAGGCTGCAAATGTGAATGTCATCATTCAAGGTTGATGCCAATTTTTGCATTTAGTTATTTTGCAATCAGAAATTAATTGCTTTGAAATTGAGAGCTTGGATGTGTGATTCCATTCGGTCTAATATTAGCAGCTAATTCTTTTGATAATAACAGGTAAGAGTTACTCTGCAAGAGTAAGTGGATAATAAAATAAACAGATTAGTGTAATAAAGTTGCAACAGCAATATAATTATCGGAAAAACATTTATGTGAAAAAATGAAACTCAGTTTTTGATTAGACTCTGTCCTGGGAGTGGTAGGAATCTGACATTGAAAGTTGAGAATTTGACATTTTTTTGCATTTGAAATTACCACAGAATGCTCTAGAAACCTGCTTCAATTTTTTTACTTCAACTTTTATGACAATGATAAATGATAACCAAATATGAGCAGCACACTGTTCACTAAAACTAATGTTTAATCAAATTTATGCTAATTGCACATGTGGCGATACCTCAAATGATTTTATTACAACATTTGATAAATCATGCATACGCACATAATAATACAGCATGTTAAAATTATTGTCACCAAACAACAAGTGGCAAAAAATTGCCCACCAGCAACACACCATTGTCATTGACTCTAAATTGAAATTATGGAAGGTACTTATTTAGCACCCCCTGACCCCATTTGCAATTAGAAAAACTTGCAAAGCTCTCAACTCTCAAACTGTATCACTTTACAGATGACATACATTGTATGATATGTAGGCCTTTTTAATGACAAAAATAAATAAATGCAATAATGATACCCTTGTGCTTTTAGCAGTTTAGCCACACAAACCTTCCAGTCAAGATGCACGAATTGCATGTCCACTCGGTCCAACTGTTGACTGCCTACTGCTTGTCAAGATCGTGTTGGATAAGTGATTCTAAAGGGCCAGTCAAAAAAATATTAAATTCAATCCCATTGCAAAATCCAACAAAGAAGTATCGGAACTCACAGTCTCTATAGTTTAGTAAGATCCAACGGAAAGCACTCTGCTACCCAGAGATTCAGATTGAAGGAATGAATTATATTCGAGGACATACTACCAAATGGGCCACTCGGGCGATCAGGTGTTTTGCTTAAATGATAGCCATACTTGACACCTGTCTCAGCTTCCTTCACCTGCTTCCTGTCCTTATCCTTTCACTTTACCTCAAACATGGACGGAATGACAGTAATATTTCGACTTGACACATACTGCCATTTAATCCAACAAGTCATTAGCGCACAGCATCTCTCTGGATCGGACTTCTTCAGCTCTCTTCTGATCACACCAACCGAGTTGTACCCCCCAAAAAAATGTCGAACGTCCATATCTGTAACAGAATCTGCATGATCTATAGGCGGCCGGGGGTAATGTGGCCTAATGGGCCGGAACTTGATTATCGCGTGACCCGGGCGGAAATGACCCATAGGCCACACATTTTGCCGGGCCAAGTCCCACCTGACAAAATCCACTCGGTTTGCCACAGAGGGGCCTCTGCTATTGCAGAAATGAGGTTTTGTTTTTGCACTTTAATCAGAGGACTGGTGCAGCACCAACTCTATTCCCACCGCTATCCAATATATAGCCTTCGTATATGTAAACCCGGTTTTTTTCAAAAGAGTTAGAACCGGACAAAAAAGTGCGTGACGATTGTTCCGGAATGTTTGGTACAAACACACCTTTTTCTGTCCCAGCAGGTTCAAGGTATGAATAAATGGCCCTCCCATTGGCAAAAGTTGATTAGTTTCCTTTTCCATCTTTTACCGTCTGCTTCTCAGTAATTAAAGTGCAGGCCTGGAGGGAATGTTAGCCATTCATGAAATTGGCAGTTGGTAGCGTTAATGATTGCTGAGAACTGCTGGCCCATTCACACGGTATGTAGTGTACTGTGGGCGACAAAAATTAAAGGGGTCGCCTTCTGTGAGCCTGTAATTGGTTGGCAGTTTGAGTCAGTGTTGTCGTGTTCCGGGCAACAAAATGGGAGCAATGGCGAAACACGCGGTAGTAATGCTTCCCCTCAAATTGGTTAATACACCTTGTGTGTTTAAACCGGAGTGCATTTCGACACAAGATGTCGTGAATATCAAGGGTTGTTAATCACTTTCTCCTGCGGGCTCGAGTGGGGCAATCTTGGCGGCCGGAACGTTTATTCGCGTGTTCTAGGACCCTTTTGCACCAAGATCGGAGACAGTTTAAGGCTTCACATGCAGGCTCGACCTGTCTGGAGTGACCAGGAATTACGCTCTCGGCTATCTCGAGAGGTCGTAATAGATTAAGCACCAGGCTAGGATAGATTCAAGGGTACCTGCAGGACTCCCATTTCGCGTAGTTTTACGGATATTTTCTCTGCAAATGGGAAGCTACCACCTATGCATTATTTAACAAAAATCCACAATAGTACCCTAGTACCTTCCGCATATTTTTGTCACGATTAAAAAATCAACAGATACTGCTCTAGGCAGGTAATGCAGGTGGTAGCCAACAGAAACTATAGGGGAAGGTAAATAAATTAACAACAAATGTAAAACGACCTATCAGAAAAGTTAAGTTGTTTGAATAATTGCAGTATATTCTGGCAATAATTTAATAATTTTAACCTGGAGAAATACAGTGTAATGTAATAGCATGAATGGGCCTCCGGACTTTTCGCCCCCGGCATACTGGCCCCCGTGACCATTTCGTCCCTGGAGTATTCGCTCCCGTGACAATTTCTCCCACGCCGCATCACCAAGACAAAGGGCAACTCCATCCCTCAGGGTCTTAAACATAAATGTTGTTGAGTTGTTACTGACATAAACAAATTCAATGTTAAGGACAAAAAATGAGCTTGTAACAACAACCGGAAACAGTTTGTAGTTGGCCTTTTGTGACGTGTTTTCATGAAGTGGCCGGTAATGTGCTGCCATAGTAGAAGTGACTAATGATGCATATACACAGGATGTTATAATCCAGCCCCCTTCCCTCCCTCCCCATTTCCTCATACTAGTTTGTCTCAAGTTTTCCGGAGAGACGGAAAACTCAGGCAAGAAAAACGTGTCTCCTCCCCCCCTCCCCCCCACTCCTCAAAAAGTTAGCATGCGACAGCGTAAAGTGAAAAACGATGGAAGTATGTGACACGAATAAAGCGGGCTTGTCTTATGACTAAAGCTGCCAGAAAAGCTTTGGAATATATCGGAAACAAAGCTCGGGGCCTCAAGCCTCACGCCATGCAGACAAATAGAATTTACTCAAAAAAAAAAGTAAACCGAGGCAGAAAGCGATTCTAAAAATTTCTTGCCCTTTTCGCATATAAGGTGAGCCAAAACGAACAGAAGTTTTAAAGCCATCCTGTTTTTTTATTTTTAATATCCTCCGGTGGTAATCTAGGTGGAATGAATTCTGGAAATAATAATTAATCGTGGCACTCCTTCGGGTACCCCCCCAGTGGATGTTGAAGAGGACGGAAGACACGTCGACGCCTCTGGTTCCCGAGAGGGCTCGTTCGGGATTTGCATCCGAGCGAGTCGTCGCTTTGATTCTGGGCAAGAAAAGCAGTCTGAAGGAGAGGTAGAAGCGCCTTAGAGGGAGGGGTAATGGCCTCACGGACTCTGCAACTGCCAACACTCCCCCTTCAGTATGAATAATGGAAAGGAGGGGGACGTGTCACACAGACTTCCTTCGCACGCAAATAAAACTGGCTCACTCACTCAGTGTTTCTAAAGGGTGAGGTCCTTAGTTGGGAACCATATTGGGGGGGGGNGGGGGGGGGGAGAGAGAGAGAGACGCCCCCACCTTTTTTGTGTAAAGGAACTGTTGGAAGACGAAACAACAGGTGATTCATTGCCGAGGAAAGAAAAAAGTGTTGTCACGTGTCTTAATCACTCACGGGGTAATTAGGCGATTGGGAGCCAGATGGAGGCTGTCGTCTAGGTTTATTTGGACCAGCCCCCTGCAACTCTTATCCCAGCCTTATGGATACCCCCGTGAGCCACGCTAACTTTCCATTGACGTCATCGCTTCGCTTACCAATATTCCTAGTGAACAGAAATCTGTCGAACGCACCTCTGATGGAGATGCCCTCACACAACAATATGAGTAGACAGTGATTTGGACCTAACATTTGGGCTAAAATGGTCTGGAAAAGTTTTGAACATGGTAGCAGTACTGTCCTCCTTCTGACGATTTACATAATGCCATTTTTTTTTACCCGTCCTTCACCGGACGCCAAGAGACATTCGGCTACAAGGAAATTTTCCTCTCGATGTATGGAGAATATCGTCCATCAGACTGCTGGATGGGTACATTTTTACTGGTGGAACGTGATGGTTGTGCTTGGTGCTGCCATCACGTTTCCTCCATTCCGACGACGACCTTTCCGATTAGGTCCTTTTCTTCTTACCCGTTCCCTCCATGGACTGACACATGTCACCTCTTCTCGACACTTCCCAAATTGAATCACCACCTCTCCCTTTCCCCCCTCCCCCTTCCAAATTGAGGCCCCCCTCGTTTTATTGCTGTCGCTTAGAGCCTGCGAAACGGAGTGGAAAAAAAGTCAAATTTTTGCTTCCTTTTGAAACTGCCGGATGGAAATCGACCATTTTTGAGAGAAGTTTCTGAAAGTGACCTGGCCTCAAGTGCAGGACACGTGTTTCAATTTTAGGCTTACAACTTTAGATTTAGTTCTCCGGACAACCATAGAGGCAGGTTCATGTCGTTGTTGCGCCCCCCCTTCTACATCACCATTTGTTAGTCGGGAAAAGCCATAAATCTAGGTCCTTTTAGAGGGCTTGGTGTTTATGAAAACAACGCGACGGCTTCTAGAAACTCTTCTCGCCTTTGCCAGCAGCATCCAGGCGTCGCCATGCTTTAATTAGATGGTCCAGACGCCAGGCAAAACTTTGACAACCGGAAGGAGACAAATAGTTTCGGACCACCTTCCGTGTCTCAGGACCCATTTTTTAAAAGGGTGGGGGAGGTGACACACCGTTGCTTGATTCCTCCCAGCTCGTTTACACAGCAACGGATGTCATCCTAGCAGGGACGATGTTGGCATTTTTGGTGGGACGTTGTGGTAATCGATTCCTCTTCCCCACCCCACCCTCTTCCGGGCCTGGAAATTGCCATTTCAGATACGCATCTTTAATATGGAGTCATTTCCTTGGCCCACCAGCATACCAAGCGACAGTCTGGTTAACGCCTTAACTTCCTCTGTCGCCTTATTCTTCAGGTTGTGTGGACGTACTCTCATGTCTCTCACATAGATGGCACATCCATACGCCGCCATCTATGTGAAATTCACGGTACTATGTCCACATCCTGATGACTCACCGCGGACAGAGTCACACATCCTTTTTTTTAAGAGCAAGAGTTGGGCTTCTGTGCTGAAACAATCTGGTATCAGGTTGCTCCTAAGGATAGCTCCCTATAGGGCGACTGCCTGCATTCACTCTGCAGCTCAAATCTCGGGAACAGGGTTTTTGACCCCGTTGTTATTCGCCGCAATTTCCTCTCCATGTCTCCCGCACTCTCTCGGCTGCAAAGATACGTTTAAGGGGGGGGGGGGGCTGAGAGCTCGTTTTTGCAAGGCGTAGAAAACGGTTTATAAAAGGGTGGTTGCCCACTTAATGAACACTGAGAAACCTACCGTGCACGTAATTACGCACTTGTAAAGCTTTTGAACCCTTACCCGGAGGTTAAACCCTTACTATCAACATCAACACGCTTAATTGATTTCGAGCTAATATTATTATGAGCCAGAATATACTGTAACGAATTACTGGTATTGGCTTGGCTTCAGTATTGCGCAACTTCCTGAGGGGAAGAGAACACGCGCATATCATGTCATTAATTTATACTGTATACTGTGTGTGTGTGATGCACTGCAAGGTGTATATGGCTCGTATGGGGGCGCGTACACACGGTTCTAATTAAGCGTAACTGCTGCCCTCAAGCTTTTGTTCATTTTCGGCGAAATGTGCTTCGCGAGTGTTTCTCTCCCTCGGCAGTTACGTGCGAGTGAGTGCCCTTATACCGGGGATATATTATGGCTCGCTTGCCATAATGATTATGAAGCTATCCTAGTGGCCGCCTGCCTACGAATGAAATCCTTAAATGACTCACACCACCAAGTGCTTAGCAGGAGCTCATGTTGTTGCGCATTAAATTAGTGCAGAGGAAGTGTACAAAAAAAACAACTGAATATGTAGTTGCGGAAAAGAATCTTCATTTATGGAGAGATTTTTTAAGTGCAATTTTGCAGCTGAGAAAAAAGCCTTCTGGGCACTGAGCTTCAAATTGTGAAACTTTAGCGTCGTCAGAGCAGCCATAACTTTCATTATTAACGTGGTAGTGTGCTCAAAGTGCTGTGCGTGAAGGTCTTGCAAGTAGCGTTGGGACATGACAATTGCACCTAAATGAACTGCTAATATCGAGTAAAGTAAAAGACATGTTGTAGGACATACGAGTGTCCAAAAAATATATTAAAAAATAATTTATCACAATTTGTAGATCTATTAAAATTGATCGACATTAACCCTTCCTAATGCAATAGTTCTGTTCGCTTACTCAAAGTCCAAGTTGGACTCACGATAGTTTAGAGCATTGAACCGCAGTGATTTGAGCAAGTTAGCTAACTGCATTTAGTCTGGCAGTTGAATGATTGGGGCTAGGAGACTAACAGCCATTCTGAAGTGCTCCAAATGCAAACTATTCCGTATAAACTAGCCGTTGACATTTTCACGACATAAAACGAGTTTAACTGGCTCTAAAAAGCCTAAATGCATAAAAAAACAACATGCACGTAAATGACGTTTTTAAAATAAAATTCCTGATGCAAATGCCATAAAAAGTATTATTATTTGCAGCGGACAAATTGTGGCACCGTTCACATTTTCTGACAGTGAGTTATGTAAAAATATATAAGGTTCATTATATCATCGATCCTCTTCCTCCGGGAGGGTATAGGTATCCGCTCTACATCATCACGAGGCGTCTATTGCAGACTCACTTGAAACTTTCTACAGCCATGGCTCTCTTCCATACATCCACTTCTCCATACTCTATACCCGCTCCTTCTCTCCAACCCAACAAGCCTGTACACAGGCAAAAGCAGTAAATAACTCCAGGAAAGTTTGACCCTTTTTTTCATCATCATTCTAAGCTACTATTTACTAGCCCTTAACCTGAGAATGTTCCTGAATTTACATGTTGGCAGAGTGATTTTTTCGACATGAAAAAACTCGTCACTTGCTCGTGCGCCTGTGTAGTGCTGCATTTTGATAATTAATTATACCCATTATACCGGTACTATTGTTTTAACGCCCGTGACATTCCCATCATCACACGTATAGGATGGAGATATTTTACTTGCATGTATGGTAATGCGGGAGGCAATAGTTTGAGAAAGCTCATGCCTGGGTTCAGCTAACTTTGTGCCAAGTAAATGCGCTGTTGTTTGCTTCTGCCATGCAAAATGCCTCTCGTTGAAGGCATCACGACTTCCTTCGCATTACTTACCTCCAACTTAGGTCCACTCCCGCAGGGATCTCGTATAGTACTGTAGTAGAAGCAGCATAATATTGTCAGAGAGAGAGACTACATTAGTGAGCCACACCTTTCTGCTAAGTCACATCTGGTGCTGATGTGTCCCTGGCACTTGTTAGCTGCTGAACTACACAACACTCTCAGAAAAGAGGATGAAACGGTTGAGAAGTCCTGACGTGAAACTGAGCTGAAAGTTACGTTTGCTGACTGCTTATCTATGTGTGAATGTAGCTATTGTTACTGACACCTATTTGACTACTTGGGAACATTATACAGGTCGTCAGTGTACGCAATTAGTTTTACTTGTGATGGATGAGAAAAAACCTGCCATGTGAGCACACTGCACAGTATATATAGGCTGAGCCACTTACCTTTTCAGATGTGCTATACAAGTGACAAATCGCTGCATGAAGGTGCACAGGTGCTTGTGACACAAAAAAACCAAACATATAAGGAATCGTTTATTGAGGCTGTTTCCTGACTGAAAGTACACAGCAATTTAATTTTTTTTGTTAAAAACATACAACAACATTCCTTGATGCCTGTACCCAATATGCGCGTGTCAAGGAACAAGCCCTTTTCGATTCCAAACATTCCCTGATTTTCATCCCATAGCCTCCCAATTTCCCTCTTGCCTTCTGCATAATTGACTAGAAACCGCACAAAGCAGTCGCCAAGGGAAATAGGCGGTTCAGACTCCACAACTGCAGAATAAAATACTTCTTCCCATCCACTTCCCAAAATCAACAACAGCCTGGAAATACCATCTCACAATAAATTGTCAAGTACAATCACCCTGAAGATGTCTGAAGCTCGCAGCAAAGTATACCCGGAATTTGAAAATACAACCTGGCCTATATTTCTGACCCCTCGTGAGTGTGCGTATGAAACACAATCGCTGTTGCATACGCCCTTATTATTATTAATGAACGCTCTGGAGCAATCAGGTTGCATTTCCAAAAATCCGGGTGAGGTCATCAGATGTGACCAAATTTGCAGCACTTCCAGACAAAGTACCACTGATTATCAAAAAGAAACCCGCACAGGTGGTGCGACATGACCCGTTCGTTTTCACAGTATGTGTCAGCCAACAAGTCTTGGCTCAAAATCCAAATCCTTTGGCTGTGATGCGGCCGCATTATCTCCGACTTTCCAGCCAGTGTTTAATTAATTAGTCCCGACAAACCCTGGCTGTAAATCTCTCCCGTTTTGTTGCACTACCCCCCAGTTCCTCCTTTTCCTCCTCGAGCTTTTCTTCTTCCATCCCCATTAGCACTGGCAAACTTCCCGCTGCTCCGATAGCTGCCAAATCGTCACGAAGCCGACTGCGATTTAAAACTTTTGCGGGCTACCAACCCTACCACCAAACACTCTGGCATCATTCTCTTCTGATCTCCTTTAAAAAAAAAACTCACTCAGGGTAGGGGCTATCTTCGACCCTCCAAAAAAAAAGTTTTTTTTTTTTTTTTCGAGCCCGTCTTAAACAACCAGCAGGTAATTCTCTCTTCCAAGCCTTGAGCCGAGTTACGGAGAAGAAGAAGGAGAAAAAAAAGTTTGGCCCGTCACCTTTTCTAGCGGGTTGGATACGAGATCGGAAAAGAAGCTCAAGAGTCCTAAATTCCTTCTTTTCGGCGGCAGTAAGCCTGAGGATTTTCTAAAAGGTTTAGCCTCTTTCGGAGGGTTGTCCATGGGTAACAACAAAAAAAACGTTGGGGGGTTGAAATTATATATAAAAAAAGGCACAATTACCATCAGAGGAGCATGAGTGGTAGGAATATGAGTCCTAGTTTGGGCAATAGCCTACCCGCACTGCTGGATCTGGAGGGTTGCGCGCACACTGGCTCCTGGTTCTTGCCCCGGGGCTGACTGCCCGCGGGCGAGGAGGCGGCGGTCCGCTCCTGGCACTCGGCCCTGTGCTCGCCCATACATGCCGCATAAGCAATGGCATGGGCGATGTATGTCTGGTCTATTGAACCGCGGAACAAGTGCGAACCTGGTCCGACTGCGTACACTGCCACGTCTTCACCACCGTGTGTCTCCCAATGCCTCGGAACCGCTGTCTGCTGCACGTAGTCCCTGTCCTGTGTGTCCACTCCGGTCAGGTTGGGTCGAGTACCTCCAGGTCCCTCCCGGCTGAAACCAGGTCCGTTGGAGTACAGAAGGGTCGTGTAAGGCATGTGGTCCACGTCAGACACGCGTGTGTCCACTCCTGAAAATGTACCGAGAAAATGTAAGCGCCTGATTTCATACTGATCAGCAATGCAATTGAGGTGCTTGGGTTGCGGGGATGGTCAGGATGAATAATATCGCTTATACTGCTAAGTAAGTGGGACGAAAATTCCATCCATTGTTAGCACAATGGAATTATTAATGTCGCCAACATAAAACCCGCAGTGTGTGGCTGTGGGCATATTGAAAAGGGAATGTGTGCAACACTGTGGTTTTTGCGTTGCTACAGGTAGGTGTTTGTGGGTTTTAAACTCCTTTCAACCAAATCCCACAAAATACGAACAAGTCATGCATGCCATACAGTGTCTGTACATTCTAATTTATATGAATCCAGCATACAGTCCCATTTTCATAATGTGCGTCGCAAATGTACAATTCGTACAAAAGGATGTACTTCCCCCCCCCCCCAGCGCAAACCTCGTTATTAAAGGTAATGTAAATGTAAAGTAGGCCATGTTTTTCGGTTTGTTACGGCAGATCAACCAGGCCAAAAAATTATTATCAGTATAATCGGTTAGTACTACGCGTATAGGGCGGTTATCTCTCTGTTACGCAGCCCCGGATTTTATATAATGAAAACAGCCCATCCTCGAAAAAAAAACACAGTTCAGATTATTGCGATTCTGCATCGGCCAGATAAAACTTTTGATGATGCCGCATTTTAGAATTAGTGTTCTGGCGACATCTCAGCAGCACAGAATTGAATTTTGAAACCAACCATATTTTTTTTAGCCAACATATATACCTGCAGGAAAGTACTTGCCGATTAGATGTTGTGTCTTCCGCAGAGCACGTAATTAAATCAATAATCCGACCAAGAACAATAAACTCCAGCAACTTCTTCCTTTCCTCTTCCCCCTTCCCCCACCCCCCACACACCTCACTCCTTTTCTAGCTCTTCAACAAATCCCATCGGCTTTTCAATGCGGCTGCGTAGATAATCTTTGTCCCGGTTTCCTGAAGCCGCCGCCTTCACTATAGACCTGCTGAAATCGCAATTTTCGGCACGAACGAGTCCAAGAGAACACTTATCCGGAAGTACAGAGTCAACTTTTCCTCTCCTCAAAGCCCGGATATTTAATCCGTATTTACCTTGTGGTGCCCCATGTTCCTCCAAAAACTGCTGTCTCCGTCTATCTTTTTTTTTTGCTTTGAGGCCAGAGTTAACATTGAAAGGTGAGACTATAAATTACTTTTCTAGTCAGCTTGTGGCCTAGGGCAGTGTAAGGCTTATACCAACCATCCCTTTTCGAAAAGGAGAAGAAGAAGAAGAAGGAAAAAAAAGTTGTGGGGAAGTCTATCTCCTCCATCTTTTAGTCCGGCTATTGAATGAGGCGCGATCCCCAGGAGTTGGGCTTACCATTGAAAAAAGGCGTCGACCCAAGGGACGTAGCCTTATTCTTTTAAAAACGCCATGCAGGTCGAGAGGTCGATGACAAAAACCAGACCCTTCTGCCCCTTTTCTATACACAACTTGTCCAACATGAACAAAAAAAAAAACTGACGCCAAAAAAAACGTCGTTGGATACATGCCAACAGGGACATCGGTGCTTGTTACTGTGTATTTTCGCTTTTTAGGGACGACACGATGCTCACTGATTTATGCTGTACCAGGCGCGTAAACTGGTTGCATAAACGTTGCACCACACAAAAAAACACGATATGTAATGTGTTTGTTGCAACATGGGGACATGAATTTATTCGAGTCCGAGCTGGTCATTTGTAATGAGTATGGCCGGTAATCTTCAATGCCCTGCAGGTAATTAAATGTTTACCTGTTTGTAATATTTGAAGCTTGTGAAGGCGAGCGTTGCAATGTTGGTCATTACGTAAATATTTCACGTGCGTTGCATGCGTCGGTTGAATAATAAATGTTTGGATTTTTGTTGCATATCTTGGGGGCTCCCTGTTGCAATTTCTCTTAGTGCAAGTGACAACAAATAATATTATGTACGGTACACTCGCAAAATTGTAAATTCGCACATCATTCAATGTTGAAATAAACTGAAGAGTCCCTCTCTTGGGACGTTTTGACAGCCATTTTTTTCAGCCAAATCGGAGTATTAGCCCGGGCTGGTGAATATGAACTGATATATTCATCGCAATTTGAATCATTTTTATTCAACGCGACGGAAGACAACCACTCTTATCGGTATTGAAAACCGATGCGCGGAGTCCCGGGATCTGTTTTTGATAGCGTTTGACGTCCGCTAACCACCCAGAACATTATCTCAGTTATTGTTTCAGCAATTGCGTACCACTGATTGATAAGCATTGACATTTTACTGTGAGCAAAAACTGTCAAATCCCGCGAGTTAAGTGACGCGCACGTGAACAGATTCGATAATTACATGCTGTCAGGGATATTCCAGCATGGAAATTATCTCGTTGTAACTATTTCACGTACAAATATACGCACTTTTTTGCCCAAGTTATGATTTTCGCGGATTCGGCTCATTTTCGGAAGGTGGTCAAGTAAAATGTTTTTTTTTTCTTTCTTTCCATGTAACTGGAAGCTATTTGCACGCCCATTGATAACTCCCAGAGGTCTAATTCAATTTCCAGGTTCCTGGTCCTCCTCCTCACTTGTCCACTTTGATTCCAGAGTGTGCCCCCCAAGCTGCACTTCGCATTCCTGATCTTATGGGTGCCTGCATAAGCACGTGTCTTGATCCCCTAGCAGATTCGTACAAATAGACGGGACGGAGTCGAGTTTGGACTAGAAGTCTCCAGGGACGCCCAATTTGACCTCCGATTCGGACCGTTTTCCCTTTGAATTAAAGCAGGGCTTCCGGCCGAATAGCAAAGCGAACCAGACGCCATTTGCATGAATATTAACAAGTAGGTGGGCCCAAGAGGTAAGTTTCACAGGGCATGGACACAGGGCTTGGTTCTTACTTATACATCATCAATATTTGATGTATGTGCTAATGTGCCCCAACCTTACACGTCATACCTTTTCCAAACATTAAAAGCACTTATTCGCTTTCAAGTTCACTGACTGCGGACTCGAATTTTAATGCCGTATGCAGAATCGAAAATCAGGTTAAAAGCGAGGCTTGCAAGGTTTGATCTGCGGCTGCCAAAAACGAGCCCCCCTTTTCCATGTTTATAATTTGGTGGAGTGAGCTATAGAGCTTGTATATAAGCTTGGTTCACCACTGAATATAGCACTGCTGACATGAAATTGGAACCTTTCTGATTAAAACCTTGGCCTCCCCATCTGTGCATTCTGAGCGAGAGAGAGGAAATCGGCATCCAATTACAAACGAGATTTTGAGCTTGGAGAGATGGTAAACAAAAGGCCCTCTCTCGCAGCACTAATTTTCCACCATCCTTGTGAACGAAGACCTTCCTCTCTCTACTACACTGGCCTAAAGAGTTATTTCCATCCTTTTCCTCTCCTCCCAAGTGCCTCGACCACAGGAGCCGCGGGTTAAATTGGACCCAGAGCCTGCTGTCCACATTTCACCGTGTTTCTGGCAGTCCGAGGTGGGCCACTGGACTCACCCACGATTCCGCACTGCTCTACCCCCTCTTAAATTAAGTGTCTTGCATAGAAATTTATGTTGCCAGAGTTATGAAATGGGTTGAAGTTGAATGCTAGCAAGTAAAGTTCAGAGCGGCCCGATTTGGCTGTATAGGAATTGTGCTGCCATATGTTGCTGTGCAAAGGGAACAAAAAAAAGAAGAAGAAGAAGGCCTGTTTTTACAAGCGTTGGTTTCATGTGTTTCAAGCAAGGTTCTTGATGAGAAGTGAAGGAGTTGGAGTGCAGAGGCAATCAAGGCCATCTGCTTCATGTAAGGAGGGAATTTCCATTTTTATGTCCACTCTCCTTTCGCAAGCAAGAGAGAGAGAGAGAGGAAAAGTTGAAGGTGTTCTTCCTCGTGTGTCCTTATGAGAGGCTAAATCAGAAAAGTCCACTGGCTCCAGTTAGGCCAATATCCGCCCATGAAAACTTCACACTGCCGGATAATTGGAATAAATTATGCAAGCACGTAAGACCGCCCTGCACAGTACCGTGTATATATGCTGCTGTACTTGCAAAATTGTCTCTAGATTCATGGCAGAAGGAAGCTCATTCTCTTAATTCGGCCACAAATATCAAGACAACAGAATTAATTAGAGGGAGAGAGGAAGCAAGGAAGGAATTCTCTCACAGCAAAACTTGGGGAGAAATAAACTGCCTCTGATGCATTGGCCAGAAGCGGATATATAGTCATAGCCGTTTCATTCTTCCCCAGAGGGATGAAGTACTGTGCAGGAAACGAGCCATTTTTTCCTCCCGAACAGTCTCACACGATCTGCTTCCCTTCCCCTTGACAAAGTATTGGAAATATCCGCACCCAATAGCACTCGAAAAGTGCTCCAACAGCATGCAGGGGTAACCGCCCCAATGACTTTTACCAACTGTTTCAGTCGAGCAATTATTCATGTAATGAGGTCGCTAATCAAAATGTTATTACAAAATAGATGAAAAAACTGTCATTTTTTGGGGGATTTTCTTAGAGTATACGAGGTTTACAGAGCCAAGTTCATCTACATGTACAAATTAATGCAGCATTACGTCTTAGCATATGTCTACATCTGCTGGTGTAATTACCCAGCGCACTGTAAGTTCAAACGCGTAGGATAATAGAAGTTGCACTATAACTAGTTCACTGCAGTAACTATATAGTAAGTGTAAAGAGAACCGACTCATTGCATTGGTATAAATTGTGATTGTTGCGTCTCATTACATTGGTTGCTTAACTTGGGAATTGACCAATACTGCTTAAATTCCGTAACCAGCATTATATGATTATATGTAATTTAACAATGTAATTGATAAAAACTCGCCAGAGCCTGTCAAGTTGGAGTCGGAAAAACTTTCATAATTTGCTACACTTCTGACACGCTGTGCTTTCAAGGCACCATTGAAACACCTGAGAAATGATGTCCTCAAGTTTAATGATAATACCAGTAAGTTATAAACTTGCCACTAGCAGAGTTCCTAGAAGCGTTGCTGTCTATGCGCATGAAAATCATCAACCAAAAAAACTGTAATTACCTCAGGGGAAATGCAGACGTAGCCAATCTGGACTTAAATGAGTAACATGAATATATGTTTCCTCATTTGTGGGATACGGCGTAATTGTTATTCCGCTCCAAGACGTCTTCGCGCAAGAGAGTCTAACAAGGGAGAGCTTGAATAGGAAGGTTGGGGGTATAGAAGGGGGTTAGGGGATAGGGGGGGGGGGAGATGCAAAATGAGACGTCGACGTCAATATTATGTTCAGAGGGGGGGTAGGAAGCAGCTGTCATCTCGTAAAGCTCATTCCGCATGCCAGCTAGCTCCATATAACTTGCTTTGGTTGTGTGCGTAAAAAATTAATCTGTGGAAGTGTGTACACATGACGTGCATAAAGCAACGCAACAAGTCATGTTTGACGCAACAACTATTTTACATGGCGGATAATGGGGGGAAAGGGTGTGTATAGGGAGGTTTTAACGAGCATGCGACATTCTCTCCAGGGAGCTTTTCCAATCAGCCTTCTCAGTTACACCTAATAGAAGGAGGGAAATGCAGTGGGTCGTGCTGGTTTTCCATACCAGATCGCTTCCCTAAGCTCAGCGGTTTAAAACACATGACTAGATACGAACATTAAGAAATTCTGCTGGAACTAACTAAAGTCATGGTGACTCGCAAAACTGATGATAATGGACTCGAATTTATAATTCTGCAAAACTGTACGTGACAACCATATCACATTAGATTAACAAAAGAGCTGTAGCTGTTTACAACTGCGTTTATTAGTGCATTTATGACAATAAATTGCTTTATGTGCATATATTATTCATCAAACAGCAATAGTAAACAGAAAGTTCGTCTCTTTCACAGGTCACATGAGATGTGGTGTAACCTTACCCTCCGCCATAGTACAGTTCTATTCCACTTCTGTAAAGCCTTCGTGACTAAACCGCTAAGAGTACTGTAAAGGTCAACAACCACTCCAACACGACGCAGTAAGACCGGAAACGGAATTGTATCTGCTACAGGCGGCAGCAGGATCTCCTTTACCCGCAGCACGCAATATGTCAATCGGGGCTGTCCATTCTGGTGAATATTTTACTATATGGAAAGATCTGCCTGAGTTCCAGCTGTCCTAAAACGTCTAACAATATGATTCCTTGT
Source organism: Catajapyx aquilonaris (assembly GCA_000934665.2). Classification (NCBI taxonomy): domain Eukaryota; kingdom Metazoa; phylum Arthropoda; class Diplura; order Dicellurata; family Japygidae; genus Catajapyx; species Catajapyx aquilonaris. Next base: position 125,786 of record KZ538047.1, on the reverse strand, counting down.
TTCTTGATCACTGCGGAAATATTGTCTATAGTTTATTCAGCCTTTCTTCAGAAACACCCTGTAGGATTCCGGTGCGGGTGTTGTGTGTCTGCAGGCACTCTGGGGGGATGATGGCTCTGTGGGCTCTCTCTCTCTCTGAATGGCTTGGAGGGCGCGATAAACCAGAGCCCCCTTAAATAGGCAGTCAGGTGGTCTAATGGCCCCGGGGCGCAGGACATGTGCTGGTGCGGGCCACCGGGCGTTTTCGTCGGATGCGACTGCGGACATTACGGTTTTGGCCAAATGACCTTTCCTCCCTTTTCCATGCGAGATTCCGGCTCATATAATGCATCGATTTATACTTCTCTCTAGAGGGGACTAACATACACTCAGCCCAGGGGCTAGTCTGCTGCTGTTTTCCGGGAATGACCTAATGGATGACGCCAGTTTGCTTCAATTGTGTGCCCTCCCCCAACTTAAGCATCTGAGGGGGGGCTGCGGCGGCGGCCAGGAGAGAACCATATTTAGCATAATAGACATCGCGGAAAACCTCCCTCCCGCGCACTGCAGTTTCGAGAAAGTGCCTAATACCTTTCGCAACTTGTTGAAACAGTAGTTTGAAATGGGATTCGAGGCTAACAAAAACAGCTTTAACGAGCCATTCAATTGGGTGGGACCGCTGCTCTCCACCGGAATCAAATCCTCCGCCCCCCTTTCCCCCCCTCTCTCTTCCAACCCCCTACAAAAAGCTCACTGGTCTGTGAACCCTCTCTTCAAAAGCATTCCTTCTTCTCCACAACACGCTCAAGGATCACAAGAAGACGTTTTGATGTCACAGGCCTAGTGAACCCAAACCTTGGCAACACTGCCCCCCCACTTGGCAGATGGCGCTCATCGTCTGAACACTACTGCCACTCCACGGAGAAAGTGGCAACTACATGCACGCTGGTGATAAGTCAACACGTTTAGTTTTCGCAGAAATTTCATCGTGTTTGTACTGTAAAAAAATAACAAATAATTATGCGTACTTGACTACACTTCCTAAATGACACCCAGGCATGGAGATGAAACGCGGGCTGCGAGTGAATTAGTCCCAGCCGCATATTACGAGCTTGGTCGACTCGATTCGGCCAATATACCTTCACCCTCTTCAGTATACCATGGGGACCCGATGTGTACCGAATACTGCGCATGATTAGGCCCGTTGAGAGCACAAGTGCGCCTCTTTTCGGCCAGCACCAATTTGCAGCGTTTTCTGGCCTCAGCCCGGCGGCGAATGTCGAGCCGCCGCAAGGAATCGAGAGAGGATAATGGCCCTCCCGATATTAGTTTCCACACACCCTACCCCCCAGACTCCATTTTCTGGGTCCAGACGAGTCCACACGCTCATTATACCGCCAAGTGATAAAGAATACTCGTTTGTTCCTAATGGGGACCGAATTGCAGGACACCAAAAACCAATACCGGTCAATATATGACAACGATGGTATATTTTAAGAGAGGAGACACGACCTCTGGGTCGAAACCCCAGTTGTTTGCTTGTTGACTTCAGCAAAATGGGAGCGAGTCGCAAGCAAAGATGGGAAAAGATTCAGCAATAAACAGCTACAAAAGTCAGCCGTCTCACTGTATATATAGGTCGACTATAACATGCAAACTGCTGTTTTGAAACGATAGCGGCTTTCCAATAGCAAGTTTGGGTCAAAGAACTACTTACCTAAGATGGGGTTCCCCCTGGGTGTTCCGGTGCCTCCGAGTGTGAAGACGTGCGAGTGGTCAGCGGTGACCACCATCAAGGTGTCGTGTGGGTTGACCAGCCGAAGAGCCTCCTCCAGTGCATCCTCCAGAACCAGTGTCTCCTCCAGGGCACGATATGCGTTGTTGTAGTGATGAGCATGGTCGATTCGACCGGCTGGAAACAAAGTTTTATCCCTCTTGAAAATAAAATTTCACAAAAAAAAAAACATGGGCAAGCTGCGAGCCTAAAATTACGGCAGTGTTTCGGTCTCCAGAGTTTTCCATCCATTCATTTCCTTTTCGGAAATGTCGCACCAATAGGAATCCACTGGGACAGAAATAAGAGTCGCCGTGGCGGAACAAGTGGGAGGGAAATTGCAGATGCTCCTTTTCCTTCCTACCAAAATTTCTCGAGAACTGCATAATTAAAGCAAAAGGGGAGAGAAAAGAGCAGCAGTCGCAAGTTACAAATGACGAGCCCGGAAAAGCGGCGGCGCTTCCTTCCCTATACCCCCTAAAGAAGAGTGTATTATGTGCAACTGGTTCCCAACTGCCGAACTAAACTGGGATTTACGGCCTCAGGAAGTCCACATTCTCTGCCAGAATAAGAAATGGGGGGCCTATATACCAGTAATCTTTGTCTACGCCACACCAGGACCCAACTCTTGTGACAAATGCAGCGTCAAAATTAGAATTTCACATTTTTTTTATTACTTTGGATTTTTTTCTTTTCCTTCAGGCAGCTGCGAAGAAGCACATTTTCCATTCGAGGTGGTTTTTGCAACAGACCACAAACGGTGCTGGCTAAAATTTCACCTTCATTTTTGGAGGCCCTTCTTCTCCCTACTCCGCTTCAGTCTTTGTACGCCTCAGCAAAGTTATCCCAACAATAGACGTCGCACTTCATACAATAGAGCCGCACTTTATTCTCTCTCTCCACCAACTCAATGTCACCATCTCGCCCAGAGTCACTCTCAGGATGCCTATGCGGACTATTGATCCTGGTGGAAGAAAAGAAGCTTGTCTGGCGAAGACGAAGAAGGTTTGTTGGTTATCTGAGGCGATTATTATGCAAAGTGCTGTCTAAACCTAAAGGGGGGTTCCATGTGAATAGTGGCAAGTGACTGAAATTTTAGTGATGGGGAAATGTGATTCTATAATTGAAATAATCGTCCGTTTTCAGCATCAGTTGTGAGAATGAAGGAGCATTCCCTTGTCATTTTCGCCAACTGGCTTTCCCTTTCCATTCATTTTGGGAGCTGTTCGTGTGGGAACAGGAGAAGGCTGCAGTGTGACCTGATATAAGGGGGTAGTAAATGTCTCTCTCTCATTGAAATTGCCCGTGGGGACAGAGAGAGAGAGAATGGAGTTGCATTTTGGCAAGGGTTTCCCCGCAAAATGCAAGTCAACTAGGACTGAATATCAGTGGCATCCACCCAGGCAACACCACCAAAACGAGGCCCTATGGTCATAATATGGGGAGGCCAGGAATGCCATGTAATATTCCGAAACCCATCCCTATTTTTTTTTCCTCTCTAACTAAACTGGGCCCTTTTCAGGTCTGGGCTTCATACAATGTGGTTTTGTTGGTCAACAATTTGTACAGTGTTAAACATGCTCTGTGAGAGAGCGCGTACTGTACGTGGTTCATACATACAGGCAGAACTGACACGTACTGTACATTTTAAGAGAGAGAAAATAGCATTATTGCACTTTTTCCTGCCATCATAAAATACTGTAGCAGGCAAAAAAGTGAGTATTTATCTACAAGCAGTGCGTAACTGCCTTCGTTATTCTCGTGCTAATCACATACGAGCCCGTCCCAGTAAGTTATTAAGCGACGCAAAATGTCTGGAGGTTCAGATAGGATCCGGAAAAGAAATCGAAAGAAACATGGTCGCTTTCTGCACGGGTGGAGAAGGAAATGAGGGAGAAATATCGTCGGAAAGGGAGAAAAAGAAGAAGACGACGGCCAAATTGCAGTGACTTGAATTTAACGTTACAGTTAGAAACAGTCTTTTTTTTCTCTTTCTCCTTCTCTTTCCACAGCATTCTATACTAATAATATTCTCTGCAGAGTTTCAAACTGAGTGAATATTGTACGAAAAAAAAGTCATACGCTCCAATGGAGTGTGTACAGTTCCGGGTTTTTGCTTCCAAATCCTGCTGAGGTTCAATAACCTCATGTTTCGCTTGTATCGGATTTATTGCGTGGGGCATGTGCGTCGGATTTTATTTTTAAAATAAAAAAATATTTTGACAACTGATTCTATTAATTAAATTGTTTATTGGAGCAATACCGCAATGCAGGAATTTGCAAGTGGCTTTATTGTTATAATATTTGTCGATATCCAACATGTTCCTGTACCTGGCCACATGTAACCAGCTCTATCGGTTCCAGAAAATGGCGTGAAGTGCCTCCCATGCCATTAAAATGCAAACTACCCGAGTATACACAGTATGTAAATGAAGGATTCCGAGTAATTATTTTTGATGCCCTGTATTTTACTCGTATACTACGCAGCTGCATAATGCACTTGAAACTTATCAATCATGGCCGCGGTTCCTGCTACGTTAATCGGCATTAATCTTCGCCAGAGATCACTGTTGAAAATGGAACCTAGCAAAAAATTCGGTTGATGGGGACCGAGTTCTTTTGAAAGTCCAAAATCAATACGGTCCCTCGTCTGTGACATACGCCATAATCACAGGCCCACTTCAAACAGAACGCAGTAAGCTGGAGTAATGAAAAAAAGAGAATATAAGTGCACACTGCTTGTCATTCTCGACTAACACAGACAGCGTTTCACGTTCTCAAATTATAACCAAACATATAAACCGCGACTTACCATGCAACATGCAACGGGGATCATTGAATGTTTTATCAGGTTTATTAGTTTTGAACGATCAGCTACTACTAAAAAAAGAGAGAACTTTGAGAGTGTTAAGCACCCGTTATTTTGATTCCATCATTGCATGGTTGAAATGCCTGTCAGGTATGGCCTAGGCACATTGTGTTTAGGTAGGCAGCCCGCAAGCAGTCTTTTTATACAGTGTTTTTATCGTGCCAATTGCGGCCGAAATATTCCAATTCACGTTGGCTTGGGGTTGGTTCCGAATGAAATTGTATTCGCCGCTTCCTTCGCGTTAGAATATCCAATTTTATTCTCCGCCTATACAAGCCGCAGACTTTTGGCATTTCTACAGCCCGAGTGAGAGAGAGGAAGGCCTCTTTTCTTGTGATTCAAAATTTGTGTTTTTTTTTCACCCTCCCAACTCCCCCAATGCCGAAAATGTAGTTTTCCCTCTGCAAACTCGGCTGCTGATTGTCTATACGGTTTCTCTCTCTACGTATGTTCCGCCTGTTTGTGTAGTAGCAGGCCTGGGACTTCTGGTGCTAAACGCACGACCTGAATTTAAAACCCTGAATTACCCCAGCACTCATGTACTGAATATTGAGCCACCGGATTGACGTATGATGAATGGGCATTATGGACGCGTTACACGCTTAAAACGCCGAGTTACTTTCATAAATTTGGTTTCATTCGGCACTTAAAGGGGAGGGGATTCGGATAATGCTGCGGATATGCTCGCAGATATATATGAACTCTTTACGGAACAGCGAGGGTAAAATTCAGTTGACAAATCTATATAGCCTCTTGTGAAATGAAATGAGCCAATTATAATTAGCTGCACTGGTCAAATTCTGGTAATTGTATTTTTTTTAAACGTTGCAACAAATTAGCTGGGGGACGGGTAATGGAATAGACATCAAACATGTTTGGACCAAAATATATATTTGTCAGCAAGCGACGTGGATTTAATTCGCAATGACATCTAAAATTCCAGTCCGCACAAAAGCCCAGCAAAATCCCTGATGGCAGCCATCAAACATATTCCGTATTCTGACCGACACTGAAATTCTATTACCCTCCCTGCAATTGACCTCAAGCCTTCTCTATGGAAACCCACCATATATATTTTTTGTTGGATCTAGCTCTCCAACAGAAGCGCAGCAAGCGAAACAAATTAACCTTGTGAAGCTTTAAAAGCATCCTCTTTCATCGGCAAAACGATTTTTCTTTTTCCTGCCTAGCCGAACGATTCTAGTCCGAGTGGCGCTGTCGTAATACACACGGAGAGGGGGTTGGTTTCTGAGGAGGGGAAAAAAAGTATATATCGCAGCAAAAAAAAATATTGCAAGGCCTGTTGGCGATTCCATTGGCCAGCTCACAAAAGGGGATTGGAAGAAGGTATACTCCTCCCAAGGCAGCCACGTCGTCTGTCATTCTGAGCCCTACCATCCCATAGCCCCTGTGTCCGACAACAAACCCACTTCAAAACAACACTTTTTTTTGGCCAGTTCACACACACAAAAAAACTGCGCTTCTAGGCACTTTCAAGTGGCCTATTGTCTTCATCTTTTGTGCCAATTTGAATAATAGCGCCTCCAATAATATTTGCAAAAAGTCCTGAAAAATCTGGGTCGCATTTTTAGCAGGAATTATGCAGGACAATGCAAACTGTATGGACATAAGTGCAAGCTCGTTAAAAATGATTTACTTTAGGGGTGGTAGCGGCCAGTTTACTTTGAAACTTCCCAATCTATAATGTCAACGCACAGTTTCCGATAAAAATGTCAGTTAGCTCCCCATTTTCGCAACTAGGCTCTTCAAATATGTTGTGGCTTACGCTGTGATGCGGAACATTTTCCGGTGGATATGGGCAAGCTTTAAAAACTTGAGCTCGTTAACAGAGTCGACAGTGCTTAAAAAAATTTCACATGGGTGTGGGGATTCCCTCTCTAGTAAATTGCACCTGACATTTTTTTTTTCTAAGCTAAGTTATACCCATGGAGCAGACATGTTTCAGATGGGATCTGTCACCACAACCAGGCCCTGCAGATCCCCGAGTTGAAACGATAGATAGATGATGTTGAGTAGTAGTAATGCGTTTTTCTCTTACCTTCGACCATGAGGAAGAAGCCGTGGGGACTCTTGCGAAGGATTTCCAAAGCCTTTTTGGTCATTTCTCCCAATGATGGATCGCCCGTCGGACCTTTGTCGCGGTCAGCCTCAAAGCCCAGGTGAGAATAACTGAACGAACCTGAAACGAACCAGAAAATAAGCCAAGATTACTTTTTTTACACGCAGTAATTAAGTCTAGGATGTAATGTACCGTGTAGTGTTCAGGTGAGCATGTAGCTTTCCAACAAATTGTTCCCATAGGAAAGGAAATCGCCTTTCTCACATAACATTAAATCAGTAGCAGTGCATCTGTGTAACACTATAGTTTTACCACACTGATTACCTGAACTATCCAATCAAATGATTGGAAACGTGCCTAGAAACGCGGTGTGCATATTCGCCATAGCATTACCGGGGCATAATCTGCATAAGCTAGGAGCGATTAGAAATAATCTGTGCTTGATTGAACTGCATAGAAAATGGTTACAGATACTGTCGAATTGCGGGTATGAGGGGGGGGGGGGACGGCGAGTACTGCAATTTGGCATGCCATCGGCTGAAGGATATTATTGGAGCTCTGTGCCCCTAATAGGGCTTTCGTGGGGAAAAATTAATCAGCCGGAGCTTCTGATAACCCCCTCTCGTGGCATCCAATATCTAGCTGCACTTTTTAGCATAGCTGCATAAAAAAATAATCGCACAACACTGAATTAAACTCCAACTATTATAAACATGTAGCATTTACGAGTGGTTTTGATGAACAGTATGGGGGTTTATAGCACCTCCTAATTGCTTACAGTACTACGTACATGGCACGTGAATCTTGCGGAAATTACCTGTCACTTAGGTGGGTGCTCTCCGGAGCTAAGGTGACAAAGTGTTTGGTCGTAATTTTCAGGGCAGGTACCGGAGCTGGTTCAAACCCCCCCCCACCTCTTTTACTATCCGGAACCATACACGGATCGGGGAGGCTGGGGATGGAGCAAAGGGAATCGATTGCGGTCCCAGGAGGAAGTGGCAATTGCAATCGGATTTTCGGAGGCCTGTCTTACTGTCGTCCTGGCCTTAGACACTCCCAGTCTGTTTCCACACTTCCTTTTTTTTCCCCCGTCTCTTCTCCGTGGTCTGCTTTCAGGACTGGTAAAGATGGGAAGCCTTCATTCGACCTCATTTTTTTTCTCTCTCCATGAGGGACCCTCACATGATAGAAACCACCTGACGCTTTTCACTCCTTTCCGCCCTTCTCAATTCCTCATGCCGTTTTTCCCGTCAGAATATTCGCGGCTGCAGACCTTGCCCTTTTGCTTCGGCTAACCTCCCCAGCAAAGTGCTCTGCTGGGAGACTATATATACATCTGCTGGTGCAGCAGTTTACATCTGTACCTTTAAACGACGGCTTTTCTCTTAAAGAATCGGGGGGGTTGAAGAAAAATACCTGTCAGGTAGAAATACTTGTTTCGTGCATATTATATAAAGCAGAAAGTTTGTTGGTATTATGTCCACGACTATGCCCAAATCATTGCAAAGAGCATTTCAGTTCCAGCATTTTGTAAGTACAGAGTAGGCCTACAGTCAAAGGCATAAGCAGCTTACGTTTAAATCTACATTATGAGTCCCAGCTGTTTTGGTGCCCTTATCAAGTTTGTCCCGAAAGCCTACTTTGCTATAATATGTCAGATTAAACCATTTTCTACGATGCTTTCCTGGTGACGTCCGCCAAAGAAGCAAAGAAGCAAAACGGGGAAGAGGCCAGCCGCGGAAAATCCTGCGTACGTGTTTACATTTGCTACTGAAATGTCAAAGCAACTTTGTGCTACTCTCGAATATTCCTCTGCACCCAACCTAGCATGCCGACAGTTGGCCCGTGACAAAAAAAAGAGGTCCAGCAAAATGTGTACCGGTATACGTTACTCTCGGGGGACTAATCGCCAGCAATCGCAATATTATTCCCTTCCAGTCGCAACCTGCACACGATCGCGGAATGTCGAATTTATTGGTCCCAGGCAGCACGTTATGCTCTTCACACCCCGACCTTTTCTCATCAATTTCACTTGCAAGGGAGCGAGGCACTGAGGTCCTCTGTACTATGCACTGGTATGCGTGTAATTGATGCCAGCAACATTCCTCGAACAGTGCACGGTTTTGCTCACAACTTTCCTGGAGAATGGGTGTTTCAAAGTACAAGCATATATAGACGCCAAGTTCCGATGATGTTCCGCCTCTGAAAATGGGTGTTCGACAAAAAAAAATCCGCAAACAGCCCTGCAGCTGATGGCATCCTTTCATTCTGTTACACACAACCATGCAGTCACACCTCTCACACTATATATAGGCTATTAATGCAAATTTTTTTATCTCCGCTTTCCTCGCAGCCATATTCATCGCAGCCATATAATTGCGCCCGCGAAATGCTTTGATCAGCTGTCGTATATGCCACGTGCACAGTGTGAAGGCGGGAACTAAATAAAAAATGCAATAAATGGATATGAAGGTCAGAACCGGGGTCAGAAGGTGGAGGACTTGTCAATAGCAAAGGGTATTATTCGCAGGATTTAACTTCATATAGCTGTCGCTTCCGGCTTTGTAATTTACTGTGTTGTTGTTGCATTTGGCTGAAGTTGGGCAATCGCATGTCGACAATGCAGTATGAACAATGAACGTAGAAGTCAACACACTTACAGTATAAGGTGTTCCTTCAGACTCCATCATTCTATTCATAACTTCATGATTAATAAATGCCTGCAAATGAACCGCGGCAAATAGAGAGCGATGTACTGTGCTTGAAGCTAGTTAATTTTGTGTCTTGGTTTCCCAGAGAGATTCCCGCCCAAGGCTGCTAAAACTCCTTCAACCACTGTACCTTGCTCCACCACCAACATCGTGACATTATACTGGGTAGGTACTGTAACATCAAGGCCTCACAACTAGTGTGAAACTTTCTCTCCAGGATACCTATACGGTTGTTGAAATTAAGCAGCGACAACACTGAAGAAACATTAGGATGATTATAGGGATCTAAAATACTTTTCTCTCCGACATACCGTACATTAGTTAATTTGTATTGTACTGCATCAGATATACTGTAGGACGTGTCTTCTGCAAGGTTAGTAATTAATTAAGAGCTGGTGTCTCTAACTCAACGAATATTCGCTTTAAGATGAGCTTCATTTCCTTGCTCCACAGGTTTCAGCAAAATTGATAGCACCGCCTGTCGATTAGCGGTCTAATCAACGTTCTAATCATTACTTGCTGAAATATTTCCCGGAGTCGCGTGGCTGAAAAATGCATAAAAATATCACCCTTTGCAGGACTACCCAAAAATTATTAATTTCCACTATATAAAAGTTCATTAAGTAAGTCGAGCTGTGATTCGACCTGTAACTGTTTAATTACCTGTGTGATGTAATCCTATACGCCTATATACTACGCTAACCCCAAACTGCAAACTTTCAACTGCAACCTAATTACGTAGTGCACACCACTTTTTTTTTTGTTCATTGGCTGCAGCATGAAACGCACTTTCGCCTTCGATCCGATTGGGACCTTTGCGTCGGAAATAGTTTGACGAGGGGAAGTTCATCACATTCCGCTTAGTTAGAGAGTGTTCCGGTACTTAAAAAAAGAGGTACTCTCCCTTGTGGATACATGACACGTTCAGTGGTATTAGACGGTTAATGTTGATCTAGCAAAAAAAATGGACAAAATATAGTGCAACAAGGCCTATATCCTAAGCCACATTATTTTATTACTAACACTGGAAGGCAAAATTATGTTCCATCTGCAGCACCGCTTTTCTTGATAACCCGTGCCATTTTAGCTGCAATACAGCATGACGACTTCTGTGTAGGAAACTCTTACAGCGTTGTAAGTCTGGTTAAAGGACTATTCCGAAAACTCATAAACTGGAACGAAAGAATTGAAAGGAACAATAAAGTTCTCATCTTATTTCTCTTCGCCTGCAATGAATCTTATCTAACATAATCCACACGGGCGGAATGGCGTAATATCTGGCACACTCGAGTTAAACAGGCTACACTATTACTATGAGCCAAACGGGAGACGGAGATGAACGATATGTATACGGGCATCAAATAAATTATGCCACAAAAATTTGGTAATATTTGAGTCCCACTGTAATTGAATTTTTGATCACGACTGTCAAAAAAAGGCACCAGACACCACACCGATACTTGGCATTGCAACTGGCATATACGACTCTTTAACTCGTTCCGCACACACGCACACACAAAAAAAACTCAGGGTAATCAGTGGCTGAATGCTCATTGTTGGTCGCGCCCCGGATTTACATCTGATCCATCAGTGATTAGCTATTCACGTATTATTGTCAGATGTTGGGTGTTAGCTAGCATTATATCCTCATTTGCACTTGGGTAACATGCCATCTGCAGCGTCAATGAATGAAACATTTTCCGGACGCAACAATTAATCCATATGGAACATTGGGCGAAATGGGCAGCAGTGATTCGGGAGGCACCACCACCAATATTCGTTTAAGTTTAATCTTTGGGTAGAAGGACTGGAGGTGTATGACGCCTTTCTACCAAAGATAACTTTGGAAATTCCCTGTACGCACGTCGAATATTATTAGCAGTCTGCATAATGTGAAATCAAATCAACGAACTCTCCGGGTAACTTCAAATGGGCTGAATTATTATCAGCAGGCGTTATTCCAGTGCAGCAAATTGGGCAGATTATCCAGGGAAGGGAAAGCAGCGCGTAAAGTACAACTCTAATTGAACAGGCTTAGTACGCGTACAGCAGACCCAGAAAGATTCTGAAGCTATGTCGCATCAGAAGTATAGGCACATATATAGGGTGTTTCATAAGGATTCTTACATAAAATGATCCCATGATGCTCAGAAACAGTTTTGCTTGAAAACACCGTGTAAATTATACCACCGTCGCCACTATAGTGTTGTTTTCCTCGTTGCGATTTTCTGCCGAATCTGCAATCTCCGAAGAGACACAAAAAGAGTTTTGGAGGAAGAAGAAAAAAAAAGACTCCGTTGGAAAAGAGAAAAGGCAAGGCCTTGTGACGCGGAAAGGTAATAAATAGTGCCTGGGACTCGATCGCAGTTGGGGAGAGGCGTCGGCAAGGGAGTCGCAGAATAATGATGCTGGTCCCAGCAGCAGCCAATCTATTGACGGATCCTACCTTGGGACAGAGTCGACTGTTAGTATAGCCTACGCCACTTTCTCTTGGATCGCTGCTGAAAAGAGGATGAGTTTCCAGGGCAGTTTAGACTCAGCCGGCAAGCGCAGATAATGCGAGCTCCCGGGGTCTCCTGCGCCAAAATGCTAAGATCAAGCCCATTTTGCGTGACGGCCAGAATTATGAATCATGCCCCTCTATCTCTGCCCAGTCAGGGAGACACACACAGAGAGAAAAAAAAACTGTTAAGTACACTGTTTTGTTAATACAATCGCTCGTATTTTGGGCGACGCTTACTTTATTGCGGAGTCTGGCGCCCTGAGACTATTAAGAGAATATATTCCGGTAAAGGTGCCCGTCTTATAAATATCATGCGTTTAGCGTCAAGGGTTCAAAAAAGCCACCTAGGGTACGTTGGCACTTGCTGAATTTTGGTGGAAAATATGGCCAGAAAGTCAGGATTTTCTGACGTACTTTACGGTCCGCATCCACTTGTACTTGACACTATACGCCCATGACAGAGGCAATAATTAATGACGTTAGCTCATTGAAGAACCTTTGCAAAACTCGATTAAAGTCATAATCGTGACAGAATTTCTGGCAGAGCGCAATGGGACCCGCTCTAAAATAATTTCATTATAACCTCCAGCGCACTTGGGTGATTGAAAGGCCCGGTATCAGGCAGCACCTACCTATATATATAACATTAGAGTTGTCTGACGTACTAAACCGGCGAACAGCACCGCTTCTCATCCGGAACGACGGGATCTTGCGGTCTATAAAATTACACGTATAGTACCGTTTAAGTCATTAGTCGAGCAGGAGGGGATATTCAGATGACGTGGTGTTGAATACGGGTTTGGAGTATTTCATGCCCTGCGACTGCTCATCTCTCGATGGATATTCATGGGAAGCACCCCGCTAGGCTCTATTCCGGATTAGAAATTCTCTCCACCGCATTTCGATAATTACCTCCACCCCCGATTAGGACAGGCCGGGTGATCAATTTGTATACAGGGCAATACACTTCATAGCGTCATTATGCATTTATGAATTATATTACATCTCCACTCTGGCACCTCATAAATATTATTCATGGACCCACATCGGCTCATTCCACCGGATTGAATGAAGAATCGTGCCATACATCGGTCGTTTTGGTTTTATAGTTACATCAGTAGCTACTTTTTTTGGGGGGGGGGGAAGGGGGACGATGGGGCATAAATGGGAGAGTTGGAATTCCTGATGTAACAAGGACAACGGACAATTAAAACAGGGTTTTTTTTAAAATAAACCTGACAAGGTTGGGAAACTCAAGAGATAATCCTTCGAAATGTATGCTAATATGGATTGATTTATTAAAACAGGTTTTTTTATAAACCTGACAAGGTTGGGAAACTCAAGAGATAATCCTCATCAAAATGTATGCTAATATGGATTGATTTTTCCACATACTGTAAGTCTGTGTACATTGCGAAATTCACACTTTTACGTAAATTTCAAACATGATCTTTTCATCCCTATCGGAGAAATTATAGTTAACCATGAACAATACTAAGCGCCAAATTTCAGAAAAGCTGCAAAAAAAATCATTTGGGATTCGGATAAAATATGTACGTAATTTTCCAAATAACTCTACACGATGGAAATATTTCCCCGCAGCTCCAAAACACCAATCAGAACAGATCAATACAACATTTTTAGGTGTTCCAATATAAGGCTGACCATGATTGCTGCTACAACCCATGCATTACGTCCATGCATGCGCAAGATTACATTGCGATAATTATTCATAGCTAGTTTATGGTATACATAAAGAACCTATACAAAGCACCTGTTTGCAAAGCCGGCAGTGTCAAGGGACCACGCATAAAAGAGATTGCTGGTATGTATGTCACAAATAATTAATGAAAAATGAGGTAGAGAGCGTCACAATATATTATATATTGCGGCGAAACCAAATTATTTATTTTACCTATTCTGGACAATTACATGCTAATGAATCTCATTAATATGACACGAATTATCTACCTCACTGATAAACCACTGGTAATTATATCTATCAATGGATAGATTATTATTGATGTGCAACCCCATAAACCACTGCGAATCAGTTAGTGTAACATACAATAAATGTGTGTCCAACGCAATGAATGTTCCCCCACTCAAACAATTTCGGGTGCCATTTGCCTCCTTGCACGTCTTAATACCCCGTTTTCTGAAATCCTTGTTTCGCAGTTACACCAAGCTTTATTTTCATTGCAAAGGATAGGCCAATACTTTGCTGCTCATATTTACCCCGTTGGCGCTTAGGCGAGGAGATAAATGGAAGGCTAATTTCGTCCATTAGGGTGCGTTCCATATAGCCCCCACTAATTCAGGGCAAAATGGCCAGCATTCTTTTTTTCCTCTTCCAGCAGCCAAGCAAGAACACCCTTTGCTTTTCCCTAGGCAATTCCGGCAGATTTGGACATTTCTTTTCCTTAATTTTGTGGGTCCCAGAGGCGCCTCGCTGGGATTATCTTTGTTCCGCTACGAAATCGGGTCCTTCGTAAGCAACAGACGTCGTACCTCGTCTGTGCAATGATCTTGGGCGAGATGCCCAAGTCTCTTGTTTCGTCGCTTAGCCCAAAGGCCACACTTGAGCGGGGATTGCGCATAACAAGGCTGTGTACTTACGGATGCCAAGTCCATATCGAATAAGCTGCACTAAAACCCTTGACAGATAAGATAAACCGCCGCGGACTATAGACTCTACTATACCCCTTACTATTACTACCGCACACAATTTCCGTTTGGCTCGTTAGCTAATGAGCGGCGTTAAAGGAGGCTCGGATTTAATGAAGGGAACGGACGTATCTGACTTACCCAGGAGGTAGTCCACGTTCTGGGCACTCACTCGGTCGAACTGGCCTTTGTTCCACACGTACTCGGCCGGAAGACCACGACGCTTTTTGTCCTTTATCCAGTCGTCGATCAGGTTGCGACCGTCTTGCCTTCGACCCTCCTCTTGGGCGTGCTCCGGGTCACGGGTGCCCCTCGGAAGAAGGTGACGTCTGCCACCACCCAGAAGGACCTGTGAATCGAGAGGGTCACACAATAACACTCAATCATACGAATCATACAGCGCACAGAAATCCAGAAATATACCACAGTCGTAACTCTCAAAAAGTAGGCGGCGACCTCTGCCCCCTCCAGACACCTTAATTAATTAATTAATAATTAATTAAGCGATCTGATTGGTGGAGCAGAGGGTTGTGGGGCCTATGCTTCACCAATCAGAATGGTGGGTACAGTGAGGTACACAAGAAATCCTCTTTTGAACCCCTGCCATGTATTGCTTAACCACAAAGGTCGCAATATTTAGGACATGCCTATTTTTTTGAGTAGTTAGGGTGTGGGTTGTACACATTTATATTCTGCCATGATTTGGACCAACTACAACGCTCACATTTGGCAATAAAAGTTATGATAAATAATCACAAACGTAGCTGATAAAAAACATCAGGGTTATACTTCACATTTCCGCTCCACTTTTCATCGTGGTAGATGTCCGTTATTTGTTATCAGTAATGGAGTTTTTTTACCAAGACTCCCCGGGATAACGCTAATAAATGCAATATATTACACACCATAACTGAAGCAGTAAGAATAGGATTTTGCACAGCTCATATACCGCCGAAATAACAAAACAAATGTACAAGTAATACATTTACGTGCCCATTTATACAATGCAAAGGATTCCACTCAAAAAAAAATCAGCGTAGCAGAACATTCAGAGCACTTTTCAGCAAATCGCCAAGAAGATTAGACCTCACGAAACGCACGAAAAAAAGGACCTGCAAGCTGGGTCCATTTTAAGGCTTTAAAAAAAACATACCCAAACCCATTGTCGGATTTGGGAAGCCTTATAGGTGTAAATAGGAGGGCCGGGCTGACATGTAAGCGTGTTGCAGCGAAAAGAACACGAGCACCTTGGGAGCGGTTTTCCCAGGCATCGTTTCTGAAGAAGTGCACATGCGAGTCTTCAATCCTTATTTCCTAATCTGATTGTGAAGGAGCCAGAATTTGCAACGCTCTGCGGGCCTATTTCCGCTCCACGGTATCTACGTTTCCTGTATTGTGCAGGACCCCGGGTCGTTTGCCTCTTCCGACATAGCCCTACAAAAAAAAGGTTAATAGCTCTGGAATTATTGCATCCGAATTTTTTTTCCCCCAGCTCTGTTGACTGGCTTCAGAAAAGCAGCGGGCAAATATTACAGCGGATATTTTCTGCATATTTTTGTGTACAAAATGTCTTTACTATATTTTTGTGGTTGTATTAGGATCATGGTTTTATGATCTTGCTCACTGGTCCGCATAAAGCGCAGGGGAAAACACGCCATTACATACATGTCCGAGCATTGATTTTCCACCGGGACCCTCATTCCTTTCACAGCTAAAAGTGCCTCCGGTTTACAACCAGCTCGTCCTAAAACACGCCAAATCAAGCCCTCATTATCAAACGGCCAACCCACTTTTTACGAGGCTGCCAAGTGCGAGAAACGAAAAGAGGTCTCCTCAAAAAAGGAGGTGTTTTGCCCGTGAACTTGGGCATTTCCGGCCTTTCCTCTGCTTATTTATCCTTCCTGTCCGAATCACTGCTCCCCGGGGCCTGTGGTCTGAGCCCGTAATGGCTGCTGGTGGCGACTTCGGCGGTCGCCATTACAAAACTAAACACACGGTCTGGTAAATTGCACGGTGACCAATTCTCGTCTTATGTACAGGGTGTAACTAGAGCGCAGGCTCCCTTTCCGTTTAAGGAACTTCATAATTTTTTGGGGGGGCCAATCTGGCCTGCAGTTTTGACTCACCCTGTCCATGCAACCCGCAAGACCCATCACACCATTGGCCGGAAAATTGGGAAACGGGTCCGGTCCTGTCGCAAACAAGGGTTGGTCTACCCAGCTCCATTAGTTGCTGCTGGAGCATGTCCACTCCAGGGGCGCCCCCCCCCCC
>KZ538047.1:97871-108621 GCA_000934665.2 Catajapyx aquilonaris | reverse complement strand
GGGGGGGGGGGGGGGCGGAGCATGAATGATCTGGTTTGCATTAATCATGATTCGTCACATGTGGAGACTTAGCGGCAATCAGTCAGTCGCAGTTATATCATTGTTATTTACTATATATAATTAGCGAGCGTAATTAACACGTGGGTAGATCAGACACAAGCGGATTCCCCCGGCAAATCCCATTTGCAATTACATGACTTTTTAACCAACGTTTGGTTCTTGAAACTTTTAGTGGCATGTTCGTTATAAATAGTGTTTTTGTACTCATTAAACTTCCAACAAACAGGCCTGTCATAATTTTGTGCACATTGTGGACTGCTCCCAAGTGATAGTTAGGAAATATTAATAACCCCCTGTTGTTCCTGTATGTTTAATGACAGGTTCATCATGATTTTATTAATTTGTGCCAATAATTTTTTAAATTGTAGAAATGTTTGAATTAAATTCTTGGACATATCCTAGTAAGCTAAGGACTCCCCAAGAAAACACCGTCCTTTGCTATCCTGCTTAGCTCACAGCAACCGCTAATAAAATTCCGTCCGCTAGACTAGAAACCAGCCAACTCGCTCGGTGCATCAAGCGTGGTTTCCACACAATTGGTGGAATAATGCTTGGGAGCTGGAGCAAGAGTGCTCCAAAACCTGGAGAGAGAGAGAGAAGGAGTATGGAGCGCAAAGCCTGTGGGCGAACAGCCACATAATTTCCTTGATGATAGGTCCGGAATCTTCAAGTGGCATTGCAGTTGAGTCGAGCAAGCTGCTGCTTATATGGACGATTTACTGTAGCGAAACCAGCGTGACCAGAACTAGAACCGAGGTCCTGACTTCGTACTTTTTTTTATTGTTAAGTGGCCCTGAGAAGGAAGCAAATCCGGACCCACCACAAAATTGGCATCATAGGTTGCGGTTGGATGGTTACTATTTCCAGGAGAAAGGACTGGTGTCAATAAGAGTGGGGAACCCCACAGCTCGATTGCAATGGCCGCACTTCTAGCGTGAGTTATTATTTTGTGCGGTAGGTCGTGCCCAGCAAGTGGTACTCTCCACAATCCGGGGGTGTAACACTAGTGGAAATCAAGGAAATTGACAAGCTCAGTTTGTGGGTGTGTGTGGAGGCCCATAAATTAAAACAAGGCCTGTGTGTGCCTCGTAACACATGCTGCCACTTGTCAGCTGCTTTGTTGGGAGCACTTACACGTTTATTGGTGGCAACAAATACTGGACAGTGATTTGTGCTGACAACTACAACGATACGCAATTAAATTAAAAATGACAGTATTTCATTCCATCAATGCAGCAGGACCTTTAACCCAGTGGCCTTCACATGAAAATGCACAGTGCTGTGAACGTTAAGGTGGCTAAATATCAAAATTATAAACGTAACAGGATTTGATCCCCAACCCTGCTTTTTCAGTGCAAAAGGTTCATTACGCCAATTACCACCCGGTGATCGGCAATTATATCTTTTTTTGTGCAGAACAATCAAAATGCGTCAGTGGGGACAAAAATTTTCAACTTTGAGTGATGGTTGTAAACACTATTTTCGCGTTTTATCATCTCTTTTTTTGGAACCAATCCACTCATTTACTGGCACATTTAGCGGCCTACACGCGCTATGTTGCGGTAACTCAACATGTTCAACAAATAATATTTTATAGAGGAAAAGCGAGATGAATGCTCCGGGGGGCATCAATGGTCCGCATATGAATTCACTCCATGTAACTGCATACTTTTTTTAAATGAATGCAACACAACTACAGCGTCATGAATTATCCACATAGTCGACCCAGACAATTGCAAAATGCTGTTTACATATCCAATGTGCTAATTCGGTAAGAAAACAAATTGCGGCAGGTGCAATGTAATTTATTTTGCCCATTAATAAGTAAGTGTATTAAACTTGTGTAAAGTATTTCCGGAAGCATTATATCACAGAAGCAGCTCCTGGCAAATTGATAATTACAACCTGGCATTAGGACAGGCCTTCGAACAGCATCTTCCTTCACCGCTAACTTCCATAAGAGTAATAACTTTTTTTCTCTCTCTTTTTTTGGGAGGAAAAAATCTTCTGTGGCCAGACTACCTTCTCCATTTGAAAAGCTTTTCGTTTTCCGTCTGTTCGCTCATGTTCATCTCCGAAAAGGGGGGGGGGGAAATCTAGGAGATGCGTCCTATTATCATGCATGAACAGTCACCTCCTTCAGGCAACAAGTGCACGGGGTCCTTTCATTCCTCGTCTGCGGTCGTGATGCTTGGAAAGAATAAAAAGTCTTCTTGTTTATTCTGGGATCTAGATTACGAGAACTGAGATGGAGCCCTCCCTGGAGTAAACATCGTCCTGTGCCACTGCTCGAGAAAAGGTCTTAAAACTTCTTTTTTTTTCTCCTTCCTCATACCCTCTCTCTTTTGTCCCTGCTGATTCTTCTCCCACAGCATCCCTTCTGCTGCGATCTCAGCTGAAACAGCGAAAGAGTAGAAAATGTTCGTGTTGGGCACCTCTAACTAGGTTGCAGAAAACACAAGAGGGGGGATGCGGGTAAGTGACCTGGATGTCATCCGCAAAAGCGAGCTACTTTTCCTTTGAAGGTGACGACGGAAAAAAAAAATAACGCCCACGACTGCGCAATCTTGCCACTAGAGATGAGATGGCCAAAACCACGTCAAGACATGTTATGCTTCGGATACCTTACACTCCCGTTTAAGAGGACGTGTCTCACATTGCAGGCTCGCAATTCAGGGAGAGAGAAGCCTCTGCTAATGTACACACGAGGCGATGTACAGTACAGCCCAAAAGTACTTACCCAAGAATATTAACGCACAAAACACCCTGTAAATGCTTTTACAGAAATTTGTCAGCCATACCATAAAAATAGCCGAACAATAGCTCATTTTTGTAACAAGCAACGTTAATGGGTTGTAAACGTGAACCTCTCACATTATACCGGTCCTTACTCACCACCCACCTTCCCCCTCCTGCTAATTAGTCCCTTCCTGTCCAGCTCACTCTCTCCTCTCCTCCATAGACTTATCGGGTCATGAACCCGCGTCCTTCTTGCTACCCTTCTTCCAACACTCCCTACCTTGACCCCCACAGAGAAGTACTCCATAAATAGGAGTTGGACTGGTGGGCTCGACCCTCTTTCATCCTATCCTTTGCCTGATCAGGTCCTTTCTTCCTTTCTTCCATCCTATTCCTTCTCACTGTATTTATGTATCATATTGTAATATACTAGTTATTAGCCCACCCTTGTACGTTATTCCCACCTATCCCCGACGTACCGTTACAACATAACCCCAATGTGCAGCACACTAAAAATTACAGACTCACACCGATACTAACAAGCACCGGCAGAACAAAATTTTGCATCCATAATAATATTTACGCAACGTTTACTTTACAACTTTGTGCTTCCTCGCGATAAAAACTTTTCATCCAAACTCCGGTGGCCACAATCCCTTCTGCTGATGCAGGTGAAGCATCCTCACGGACTTAGAAACCAAACAAGGTTGATGGGAATGAGAAGGAAAACTGTCACGATTCTGATTGCAACTGGGAGGCCGCTGACCTACCGTTGGCCCGAAGGAGGCACTCCCAAGCTGGAGAAGAAAAAAAAGAAGATGGCGATTGCAGAGAGAGGCACTTACATTGATGTTACGTCCCGGTTCATCTTCCATGAGCTGCCTGGCTATGTCCTTGCAGGCGTTACGGGCAGATCCGGGCAGCTTGGAGTCGTCTTCCCAGTAACGACTGGCTGCATGGGCGTACAGGGCCGCTGGAGTCGCGTGCGTCAGTCGCGTCGTTGTCACCAACCCAGTCGACTTTCCTATAAACGCAGAGGAAAAGAAGTCTGTCATTCAGGGTGTTTGTTTGCTTCCCCCCAGCATATAGCCTCGACAATGTGGACATGACGGCCATGCGGGACGTGTGACAACCCCGATTACTTGGTGAAACCACGACTGGCTGACAAAAGCAACTGACGTGTCATGTGATGCAGCAGACTTTTTGCGAGTGTCCGATTTGTGCGGAGGCACAAGCTAAAATGTGTCGGAGCCTATGTGTGTGTGTGTGTGTGTGTGTGTGTGTGTGTGTGTGTGTGTGTATATGCAAAGCGGGAGGAAAATAAGTCGACAGCACTATTTAACTTTCAAAAGCCGCTTGGAAAACGCATGGTACATATACTCACGCGTTATGGAGTCTGCAATGGCTTATACGCTGAAAATGTTTCGCTTGGAAGGCAAAAATATATTTTCGGCAAACACTCGGCAGAGAAAAACAACTGTGGCGACGTGAACATAATGGAATCCGGATTTTTGTGTGCTAACAAGCGACCGATGTTTGTAGACTTTTGTTCGCATTGTTCTGTGTCTTTCTCGCCCTCAGATTCATGCTCGCACTTTTTTTTTTAAAAAAAAAGAAATATAAAAAATATATGTTAAAAATTGTTCCGCCCATTCTTTCTCTACCCCATGCATTTCCTCGGCAGAAGCGATAAACTTGTACGACCGTCCATCCGGGCAAATAAAGCTTCCCTTTGTCAAGAGAGGCCCCCGTTATGCTTTACTCACGCGAAAAGTTTTACTATTGTCGGCTGGCTCTAAATGCACACCGCACTATACCATTTTTGAAAAATCCTGCCGCGCTCTAACAGCCTTGGATGTGTTCAAAACGCAACAATGTACTGTGGTGCCCCACGATTTTGTGAAATGTGACATTTTGGGTCACCCTCTGGAAAATGAAGAACAATAAACAAAGCTCGGCTCGCATTAGAGCTTGGAGAGCAGTGCTATGTCACGTTCGCTTTTTTATCACACCCATGGTTACATCAAAATGCATTTCTTCCACTATATTATGGACCAGAAGTGCTGCTCATTTCTGCCAAAAAAATTACATGTAAATGGCACAATCTGCACGTACTGGTACTAAATAATTGTTAAGCAGTCGCATGAACCGCAGCCAAAAAAAGGGGGGTTCCCGTTAGATGCGGATCGTCACACCGGTTTATCGAAAAGACAGTAAAGTCTTATCCAAGTCGAACCCAATGTTAGTAACAGCCTCATTTCAGCTTGCAGCTTTTCGGTGATGGCCTTTTTAGAATTCACCGATCTTTTTCTTGCGCTGGGATCCAAGCAAGTGAAAGAGAAAACCAATCTGACTCCGAAATTGCCTCTAAATTTCAATACGGGATCAAGAGATAGAAAATATAATTAAGTGCGTGGGATCTAATAGAGTCTGGAAAAGACTTTGCGAGCTTTCTTCATATCAAAAAGAAAATCACTTGCAATGCATACCAAATTCTATATGAAGGTGCAGAGATCTGCAAGACCTAATGGAATGATCGTATCTTCAAATCAGTTGCTAAACCAACCCCCGCTGATACACTGCAAAAATTCCAGCAGGTATGTGGGATTCAGGCTCCATACTGCGGAATGCGACTCATTTTGCTGGAAAATTCCAATTAACTTAGTGCGTTTTCAATGCGGGCTGGAGCAATGTATACACACACATACATCCCCCCCAAAAACCCGAGGCTTGCAAATTCAGTGCCCCCCTCCATTTTTTTTTATTCTACTGGATGCCAATAATATTCAACCACGCACTGATGGAGAGGACAATGAAGCGGCTTGTATAATTGATCCCCTATACGTCCAGTGCGAATGAATGTATGAGCTAAATTCCAGGGACCATCCTTCAAGATAAAGCGGTGCAGATCAAACCGAGAAGGGTATCGTGTCAGAGGAGAACAGACGTTTCGAAATCCTGGGGATATCGAGTGAGGGAGAAGGGTAAAAAGAGAAGCGGAGAAAAATTACGGTAATAGAGATTTGTCTTTTGGATAATTGGGAAGGAGGATTTGGGAGGTTGGAGAGAGGAAACCTTTATCAAAGGGGTGGAAGGTGGCAATGACTGCTTGTGGAGGAAGATTAGCCGATAGAACAGATCCATTAACCATATGTCCCGCTACTAAAGGGTCGTACATCACATTTCGTAAAATATATAGATCTCCGGCTCAGCAGTTAAGAACACTCTTTTGTAAGCGAACGTTTTTAATGGGGAAAGGACGTCACATTTATATCATCATTGTGGAAGGTTACTTACTGTGAACTGTTCCCAGACCAATGTAACATAACTTGTGATGGACGCACATGTGCATTTTTCCAAAGGTGCATAACTATAGTAGTGAACTCGTTGCTAAAATGTGGCAAAAATCAGTAATCAGTATGACAATTTTAATGAAATTGCCAGCCGATTTCCCATGAAATACTATTCTTCACGCAGAGATGGCGCGCACTCCTTCTGCACACTCCTGCCACCCTCATATCGTGCGAGAGAGAGCGATACTATCAGGTCGGACAAACATCCGACGGAGAGAATAATCAGGGACTTCTCCGTCTGGAACAAATATGAGTTCACACGTACGTCGTTGTCTTTGGCTTTAAAAAAAATTGCTATCTATCAACCAGCGTCCACAGATATGTAGAATATGCATGTCCAACCAGGATATGAAAGCGATTCATCTGACTTGCAAGAGTGATGCAATAATTGGAGGAGAGTGGCAACCCGGAGATTAATGATGGAGTGAGTCGAGACCGTAATGAAGATGGAGGCTTGCTAGTAGATTGCGAGAAGAATGAATAAAAGCGAACGAAACGCAAGGGGAGGGGGTGGGGGGGGGGGCGCTGAAAAGGCACAAACCGTGGCACGAGGCCCAACCCCCCGCCAAAGTTAAGAATTTGCATAATAGCATTGCGGGGGCCCCTCCCGAGTTTCGTTCAAGCCTTCTCTCCAAAACCATCATTGCAGCAGAAGCCCCTTCAAGTTGAGGTTAGATCTAAGGGAGAAGCTCCGTGCTTTTTATGCGGGTGTTAACACAATAACACGCACCTTTTGACTGAATTACGACTTTTTACCTTCACAGTTTACTTCGCGGGGGAAAAGGAATCTCTTTAAGAGCGATTATGGACGAAAAGCGTGCGTCACGGAACTGTCGCGATTTGAAATAATACTACCAGGAAAGTACACCGTGTACTGATTCTCAAAAATATAGTAATTATTCGCATTATCCAGATGTACATGTATGCTTTTCGTGCCACTTAATATGTCAAGACTCTTGTCTTTTTTTAAAGTTCTGAGCAACAAATGTTTTCATGCTTGACATGCGATACGTATCGGTTAGGTTAGCATGGATGTAAATGTGGCGTGGACCTGACCCCGTCCATGAAATTAACAGGAGGCCTGACATATTGAATGCGTATTGATAGTGATACAAGCCTAGTAACGCAGCGAGTCAACACTGTTTTTTTTTCGGGTTGACAATCATGGCCGGTTAAAATATGATGCTCCTGGACACGACTTGAAAAGTGTGTGTTGCTGCGTGTGCGGAACATCCGGCAGCATCACCACCAGCCATATTAAAAAAAAAAGCGTGGAGAGAGGGTAGGGACGAAAAGCAAGGCCAATATTTACCCAGAATTTCATTTCCATAGCATGCACACCTGCTGTCATCAACGGGGCTCCGACTGCAAAGCCCCACAAATCATCTCTCTGTCGTTATTTTTGCTCACTCACTCGCTCTAGGGACGCCCCCTTGCGACGCGACGCCGAGCGCAATTATTGCCCGACAGACAGTTACTAATATCGCATCCTTAGGAGAGACTCCTGCTTTCATCATTTTGGAGCTGGGAAATATGGGCGTGCCTGAGTTATACAGAGTCTCATTTTTATACATGGAAAGAATGCGCCTGCAGGTTATGCACCAGGATGAACTTCAAGGATAAAAATGTAAAGATGGGTTGCATCATGCCAGGATGAAACAAAGGTACTTGGTTAATGAGAGGGTGCAGTATCATACAAGTACTGCGATTCATGCCGCTATTATGCAAAGGTGTGTGTGGGCATCGTGTTGAATGGAAGGGGGCTATAAGCCAATTATCCTTTCATGTGCTTTCATGTGGTTGATACTGTTATGCGATGTAGTATCGGAGCAGCGGGGATTCCAATCGTCTGATGGGTTTTCTTATAGTATATATAGGATTATGGGCCGTACAGTGCACTGTACGGCTATTAACATCCCAGTTAACGGATAAAAGTATAGGGCTATTGCAAAGCTATGCTGGCCCCCCATATATATATTTCTGATCGAGGAAAATCCAATCACGCCATGAACGGATTAAAACGATGGATCGCATGAGAGTGAAATCGGGACCTATGACCTCCTGACTTAAGATTATTACAACGATCTCATTCATTTTCTGGCAGTGTCGTGCCCTTTTGACACAAAAAAAACATATATCAGAAGACATTATAGCGTGAGGAATAATTACCAAAATTAAGCTACAGCTTACACAAGTCGTTTCACAGAATCGGAGCAAATTGGGCTTGAGTAAGAAAGTTCTCAGGTCTGTTTCGTGTCGGAAAAGTCTTTTGTAAAATACATGTCCTAATGTCAGATGTATTAAGCAAAGACTGTCTTACAGTCGCACTTTTGCTCTCCATATTATACGTTATTAACGACATCAAAGGGCTTTTCTACGTTGGAAAATTAATTGATTTGAAACATTTGCTTGCATCAGGTAGATCCGAGTAGTTCCTCCGAGGGCCTCAATAATGCTAATAACAATAATTCGACGAGTCCTACGAAAGTGTTTCGACTCCAGTGTCTACTCGCCTCCCCCATCCCTTCCATTGTTCGTCAAAGGGGAAGAAAAGCAGCAAACACTGGAGTCGATAGCAAAATCCCCAACCGCAGCTTTCATCTAATGATCTGCAAACAAACAGCCCCGCGTGTTTCCAATCTCATTAGGTAGCGTGGATTCGGCTCAGACTCTGTTCCTCCAGCTAGTTGCATCCATCCTCGCCCAGGAAATTATCCCTGGGTACTTCTTTCATTACACGAAGAGGGCGGGACGAGGATAGACGAGCTTTCAGACGAGCTTAAAAAAAAAATAGTTGAGCTAGATTTTGGGGGCGAGATAAAAGGAGCGACAGTATGGCTTCTTATACAATCACTACTACCTCGAGGGGGATCTTTTTTTCGTATCTTCCTAACTCGCAATAAAGTTTCATGCCGAGATCTCCGTTCCAACTTATTGATTCCGTTCCCCTTGCCTCTTTTTTTTTTTAAAAAAAGGAGGATGAGTGTGGACCTGCCGAAATACCTCGTGGACCAATGCAAAAACGAGCCTTGAAACAACCATAGGACATTAAGAGGAACAAACCCTCCCACAGAAGAAGGTCGGACCCAAATTGGCCAATTAACTGCGAAATACTTAGTCACCAGAGAAGCGAAACAATTAGGTTGGAGGTGGAGGCTAATTGAATAACTTACTTGAGTGGGAGGAACGAGATTAGAGCTGATCAGCTTTAAATGCATTTCCTCTCCCATTTATGTTCGAAGAAGTAAAATGGGATAGTTCAGAGGGAAGTTAGAGAGAGGGGTGGGGGAGTGAAAACAACTTTTGGCCCAGTGTCCAGGGTGAAAATATGGGCTCAATAACTCTTGGGTCAGCTTCTACGTACTCCTTTTTGTTCGGGGGGTACAAAACATAAAAGGGCACAGAGTAATGTATGGCCTCTGAGGGTTGATCACATGGCGTAAAGGTCGACGATTTTCACGCTATCTCTCTTTTGTTGCCAGAGAGAGAAAGAGATGGGGGAAAAAATAGCAGTGAGACACGTAAATTCAGGATGATGTTTGACCACAAATACGACTCCATTGCGAATTTTTAGCCCGCCAAATCGATGGGTGCTAAATTAAAAATGCGGCTTTGTTTAGTGCAATTGGGAGCAGCAAAATAATGCAATTGTACCTAATTATCATCAACTGGTTTTTGGTGTGTGTGACGCAATAGAAAAAAAGGAAAGTAATTTTACCCCATTGCATACAGATGCGAGTATGCACGTATCATTTGCTAATCACCCGTGCATGCTCATTCATATATGGTGACCATCCCCGGGTATTGTTGTGAATAAAATATTGCACGATCGGGCCAGCACATGATGTGATACGTTTCCACCTGTGATTTTGCCTGCAATTTCCTGATGTTTCCTGCTGATTGACCAACTTTCAACATTCTGAATAATTTTTTTTTGATAAATATTTTTTTAAAAATAATACAGAAGCCGAAATGTGAGTTTTGAAAGTTGGTTAATAATTTTTTGTTACAAAAATATGAGCAAATTAGCTACAGCATAATGACTAAAATGTAACAACTAGGATGCTAGGCATATATAATTGGCATATTAACTGTTTGAAAAAATTACACAAATTTGCTATTTTGTCGGTCTCCAAGTATAAAATTCAATTGGACTTTTTTTTTCTCTGGGAAAATGGAAGGGTCGGTAGACATTTTGTGGAAAAAAAAGGTTCTTCGGTGGCCGATTCGGGAGATTCTGGTGGAGCTTGCAATTGCCGCAATGCTCTCAACTCTCCCCCGTATTATCCTACTTCGTGCGATTGCCTCATAAAGGAGTCGCCGGTCCAATAGTCAGAGAGGCACATATTTCTTGAAGAGGAGGAAAAACGGAATGGTCCGAAAGTACAATCCTGGCCAGAAAAGAGAAAAAGAAAAAAATCCCGGATCGTTCCTTTTTTTTCTCCTGTGGGAGCTAGGGGGGGGCAACCCTATTCCAGGATTCTATCCTTGCTCCTTATTATCATTCCTTCCTTACCTCTCACCACCCTCTCATCCAAATCTATTCCAAAGCCAAAGGGTTTCGACTACTCCAAAAGCCCCCCCCCCCCCCCACCCCC